>WWPM01024292.1:1841-29930 GCA_023279145.1 Glomeris maerens | reverse complement strand
GTTGCGTTTCAGTTGACATCAGTTTCTATTCAATATAGTGATAGTTTAGGTAAAATTTCTACGTATAACTTGTATTTATTGTGCATTTTTGACTTACCTAATATGTATTGCTGTCTTATCGCACATTGCGCATAAAAGATTGGACGTGGTGTCAACCTCAACCGCAAAGCGAATTTGCGTATTTATTGTCCAGTTCCAGTAGCAATACAACATATTTTTAAGATGTGATCTGCGTAAAATATATTCAGCAACTAGTTTACAAAATGGAATTCTCATTACCTCAATTTGTAAATAACATAATAATACATATATGTTGTAAATTTGTCATCGTTACGTATGTTGAAAATGGCATATTGTATGGATTGCTTAAACATTTATAATACAGTATCACCCTATGAAAAGCTACCTTTTCTGCGCACAGTTTACAATTTCCTGCTGCGGCGTATATATATGTTGGAGGCAAACACTTTATGAAATACAACTTACCAAATACCCATTGTTGATGTGTACGCGTGTGTACTGACGAGGTTAAACTGGGAAAAACTTTTTGAGCGTGAAAGGCGTGATCATGATGTGAGACGGTGCATGGCCTTGCACTTTGCCAATGATATCTGGCAGGATTTCAAGTTAGGGGCTGTCTATTTAGGACGTCACGCTTGTAGGGGGAGGGGATACGGACAAAACTGTGACTTGACTGGGGGGTGGTCACTAGTTATTGCGGCGTCAAGTATGCTATTTTTTGTACGTGTATAGAAATTTAATCTTAAAAACCAATACATTATTTGCAAAAATCTGGTTATTTAACAAACGTTGAACAATTTGAAATGTGCCATTGGAAGATGATTCCGATCTTTCTTGCTCGTGCTTGGTTTTAAAGGTGACCTGAAATGGCAATTTTCGACATTTTTAATATTTTTGAAAGTTGAAGGAAATATATTCCACATAATGTGGAACCTTCTGGCAAATTTTCCGATTTTTCTGCGTAGTAGCAGTTTTCGAACTGTTAGCGGTTGAATCTGGTACAGTGGAGTGACAGGTAACAGGTGTTGGTAGGGAGATACACCTGATAAGTGTCAAATTTCTACATGTATGGGTGCCACCCGTAGCAGTAAAAGGCGGATCTTGCAAACATTTCACTCTTTACTCCTATTTGTCTCCAAATATCTCGTAAAATAATTTTATTAAAAAAGTTCTAAAAAGTAGTTTGCTTATTTTGTGGTGATTGTTCTACAGTGTCATTTACAGGGTATGTCACAAAACCTTTTCAGGTCACCTTCAAGTCAATTTTGTCATTTAAAAAAAAAAAGAATTAAATCTGAATAAAATTGATTATAATCAAGGTACTAGGACCTCAATATAATAGACACACACATACTTAATAAACCTGCTTTTTCCCAAAAAATGAATTGAAATGAGCTGAAAATAATATTGTTCTCTATATTGCAGAAATACATAAAGGAAAGCCTGGAAAACTTTTTTTACTTTTCGGTATTTGATAATCTTTAACTGCTGAATTAAGTTATTTGATTAATTCAGCATTGATTGATTGTGATTGTTAAGTTAATTGGGTTCTATAGATATTTTCGCCATTTCGATGTAAACGGTAGTTTCTGTCAAAATGAATTGGGTTGAAACCCGAAATAACAGTTCTAAATTTGACAGGTTACGAAGACTATATTGCGTGTGAAGAACAGATGCAGCAGATTGTAATGGATGACGTAATGCGCGCCGATTGGCCGCGCGTTCGAATGGGCGGTCATTGCAGTTCAACGGCATATAGTTAACGCAGCCGTGGCGGCTTTATGAAGATGCGGTGTCCCTGACGATTTCATACGATGGAAACGGAGCGAATGAACGACATCTGCAGCGTATCTCCAGCTCTTGTTCCGAATATCGGAAACGGCAGGATTTGAAGTTCTGGAAGTGCGAAAGTTACGAATGCTAATCGCCGAGCTGATCAACAAAAATGGTATGTCTTATGCTAGGTAAGAGTGGCCAGACGCCATCTTTCTCCTTACTCTGCCTCCGCGCGCTCTACCGATGATTGGTTGTTTAGTAATCCCGAATGTTATGTGTGAAGTGAGCGGGGATTGCGTGAAAAATGGCGGAACAAATGAACGCTGAATGGCCGCGGTTAGTAGGGCCGGATTAGGATTTTCAAAGCATTTACACAACAAGATTTCTGTGTCATATTTTTTATAATTTATGTAATGTGGATGGTTATCGACAAACTGAGTTATTTACATAAACATGCCCTTATATTTAACATGTCACACAATCACACAGCTGGACAATGGAAAAATATCCGTATAGGCCTAAAATATAATGTGATACACATACAATCATCATATATAAATCACAGATGCTGAGGCGCACTTTAAATATTTGGCAAATCTTATTTTTGATTTATCTCGTAATTTGTACAGCACGCGTGTATATCATCATCAGCATTGTCTAAAACTGGAGCGTAAATGAATATAACTCGTGGCGCCCTTTGTGTTTGGAAAACAAAACCGATATCCATGGAAATCCTTTTCTAAGAACCTTCCAGCAATTTTGGTCCCATTGCAGGTGGTTAATTTTTCAACAAAAATTTACTTTTCCACGTTTAACTATTTCCATGCATAGAATAAACAAATTCCTCTGTGAAAAAGCATTGAAAAATTAAGATGAAAGTAAAATACATTTATTTATGTCAGTCCTTACCACCCCGATCAGTCATTCACAAAAACACAAAACACCAAGGGTGAAGGGCTGACGGGTGAAGGGCTGACGGGTGAAGGACTGATGAAATGGTAGTTTTTGATTATTAGTTAGCACAACTGTTATCCCTAGGGAAATATTTATAGTTCTTCTTGAACCTTACCATCAACACTCATGGAAAACATGAACAATGAAAAATTAAATTGATTACTAATCAGTTGGTAGAGCACCAAGGACTGATGACTAATAAAGTCACACACTCGTTTAAGTAGACAGTTCACCCTCCAGAAAAAAGGCGGGAAACTGAATTACAAACTGGTTTGTTCCACTTTGATGGAAAGGTGATGTCAAGATGCAGGCTAGCTTCCCCCACCTCTCCATAGATTGCTAGAGTCTCAAAACATACTGAAAACTGAATGAGTGAAGGACTGACGCACACCTCTGTGACACTCACTTTTAATTGTGTTTCGCACCCTAATTTTTTTTTTCGAAATTTATTAGTTTTCACATTTGGAAATTTAAGATAATGCATGATGATTTCATACAGAAACATTTTGAGATACATGTAAATCAATAACGTTGCTGGGTGATTAAAGTTGGCAATCAACAGTTTGTGACACTGGTGAAGGACTGACTTTTCAACCTTTAATCAAGTTTTTAATAATTAAATCATTACTTCTACACTCTGGAAGCATATGTGTTGGCAAGTACTCGAAATTTACTATAGGAAAAATGCTCTTTTAGTACCAAAGATTTGTTGTATTTGTATAAATATTACATATAACCGCAATTGCACGTTACTTTATAATTTGTATGTAAGTCTGAAAATTCACACAGAATTAATTTAATATTGCTCTACCAACTGATCTGTCGACGACAATTTATATTGCAATTATTCTTCACTGCTTTACGAACTGATCTATCAACGACAATATGTTTTGCAATTATTTTTCACTGCTTTACCAACTGATCTATCGACGACAATTTATTTTGCAATTATTTTTCACTGCTTTATCAACTGATCTATCGACGAACATTTATTTTGCAATTATTTTCACTGCTTTACCAACTGATCTATCGACGACCATTTATTTTGCAACTATATTTCCCTGCTCTACCAACTGATCTATCGACAATAACCTGATCATGAATTTACGCGTCCTGCCATTTCAGTTTACAGGCTCGTATATTGAAACGAGGCTTGGAACTGTTGACGGTCGTTGGCAACCTTGTTTACTCCACGTGTTCCCTGTCCCCGATTGAGAACGAAAGCGTCATCCATCACATGTTGAACCTCTGCTGCGGTATCAAAATTCTTATCTCTTTTGAAACTAATTTGCGCAAAGAATAACTGCGATTAAACAAATAATTCCAGGGAGTGTCGCTTTAGTCGATATCGGGTTTAAACTGCCGGGTCTGAAATTCTCGCGAGGACTTTCCAAATGGAAAGTTCTCGGCCGGGATCTTCAAGAAGTTTCCAACGCGGATAGTATCGAAAGCAAACACCTGTCCTATATCCGGCCGTGTTTCTTTCCCCCGAACCGAGAGGAACCCGATAAATACAATCTTAATAGATGGTTATTTGTCCACGCATCGGTCACTTTTTTTAAATATTGGATTTACAAGGCGCGGTTCAAAATTAAAGGCCGATCCGTAGACGGAAGCCAGTTTTTGGTATGTGGGAAGAGATGGTAGTCACTAGGAAGTTGGGAAATTCAAAATCCCAGTTTTATGGAGAAGGTTTGAAGAAGCTTGTTTTGCGATTTCAGAAGAGTTTCGAACAATTTAGAAATTCTGTAAAATAGAATGAACTAAATAAAGAAGAACGTCGTTTATCCGCACTAATTGGGACCAGGGGTTGTTCGGATAACAATTTTTGCGGATAATTGAACATGCGTTTAATTAATGCAGAAAAACACGTGCAGAACACACAGTACTGCTTTTAGACCTTTCTTCGCTATCTAACTTCGATGCATAGCTGAAAATTTCTTCTTTTCAGGCTTTAATATCACAAACAGTCCTATTTCCTATCTTATAACATCGCCTTTATCGAGTTTATTGATACTCTACCATTTTTCTCGATTGATTGAACATTCCGATTTCGTTTAACTTGGTCACTACTCGTTCAGGTCATGGTTAATACTGTAGAAAACCGCAATTTTACTGTGCAAAAGGTGTGTTTCAGGAGTGCGGATAATTGACGTGCGGATAAACGACGTTCTGCTGTATATTCGTATATTTGTTCCAGACAATTGACAGTATCGACAATGACTGAAAAATGCACCAAAGCGAGGAGAATGTTCTTGTCAAAAATTTCTCAATACAATTTAATGTGCCCCTGTTCATCTAATATAATTGCAGAGAAGAAAGCCGATTAAAATTATAATTGCAAACACTTAATTATTGCTCTGTATCGTCCCTGCAATATCAATATAATGACATTTCACTATCACCGTCAGAATGAGTTCAGCTATCCCGAAATACTATTGATTAAATGCAATGGTTATAATTAAATGGGCTATGAAATATCTATCCGGTTGAAATAATTATTGAATAATATGCGCAACTGTACTGGGCTCGCATTGACATGTAATTAGATTGTCAACTATAAATTATTTTTATTCGAACATTTTGTTGTGTAATTACAATGCACAGACAGTATGTATTATAATCTTGTAATAGCAAGGCAATTAATTTCCAATCGTTCATAATTATAGACAAGTTAGCCTAAATAGTGTTAGATCAGGATAAATGGTGTAATTGTTAGAATGCAACATTAAGTTGTTTTACTAGATTGCAATAAATTGTATGAATGCAGTGCAGTCAAGAAGATGGCCTATACATATGTAAAAACGAAAAAATTCGAGGTTGTACCAAATTCGAAAGCACAATTTGCTTTAAAATACACGAAAGGGTAATCTTCTGTGCGCAATGTTGAACATGTTTTGCAAGATTGTGTGATTAGTAAATTAAGTTACGAATGGAATGAAGCAAATATTGAAAAACACAAATGAAACTATGTAACATGACTTCGTTCTCAACTTGTAGGCTTATGAGTTAACTTCTCTATAAGACTTGCAATTAAAGCAGTTACAATTCCAAATCCTAGAACAACTATCAAGGGCCAAATCAATGAAAATGGGACTGGAGCTAAAACAGGTCCAGGGACAAAATAGTCAACAAAATGTGTAATCTTCAATCTGCTCAGAGATCCAGTTTCTCTCATTTTAAGGGTTCTGAAAGGAAATTTCAGATGGTCACTATGAATGAATCACAAATTACGCAATGCTCATGTCAGAATGTAAATGCAATAAACTCACACTGCATGAAAGATTTCCAGAAAATCAAAGTCCTTCTCTGATTTGAAGGAGAAATGATATTTCAGTGTGGATTCTTTCACAAGTCCAATATCACGAAAAATTCTCAAATGCTTTGATGCAAAGGAACCAATCTCTGCTATCATTGGCCATTTGGCATCCAATAGATTACCAAATAGTGTGGTTCGATCCACAGCATAATGCAAAGTTTCTCCATCGTGTTTGTTGTCCATATATATGCAACTAGTACCTCTGAAGCACTAATAGTGAAATATTAACATTACTATATTGTCAAATTAGCAACATTTGAAGAAATGTTTTAATTGGCAAAAAAGTATAGTAATCTAAAACTCGACCATCGTGTAAATGAGTTGTGAAAAGCTTCTTATCAATGGAATTTCTAGATTATGAAATACCTTTACGAAAAGTGATCAAGCTCCTGAACTGTGTTACGTATTATCCTGAAATTGTTTGCAAATTTATAACAGATATGCTGTTATAAAGCACAAAAATAAGTTTAATTTAGTTATTGCCATCCAGGATCTACATTAAAATTTAGTACACTTGGGATGAATGACTCGATGCTCAATTTGTTATATGACCAAAATTGTATAGTTAATTTCTTTTTGAATCATGTACAAAATAGAAAAATACAATACATTACTTCCAAACTCATTTGACATTTTTATTCTCATGCGAGATGGTCTATGTATATTGGGTTAGTCAAAGACCTCTGTGCAAAAGGAAAGGAATGTAACAGTTGCGCGTGTACCAAACAATCAGTCAATTGGCTGCTTGCACAGATAATGTCATACCCAAAGGAAATCGAACTAATTTTGTGGTTGGCTAAATTTTTGGGTGCAGCAATTCTCCTGCTAGGGGCCTTTACATTAGCATCATACAGTGGCGTGCAGAGGGGGGGGGGGCAACGGGGCGACGGCCCCGGGCATCCATGACAGGGGGGCATCCAATAAGATAGTGGAATAAGAAATTTGGGTTTTAAAATGTAATATTGAGTACATACGACAAATAAATTAAATGCTGATACAAACACAGGAAACAATACTGCCTTTAAGGAAAATATGTGATGAAGGTCACACGACAAGGGCTTGGGGCAGGATCATTTTGAATGCTGATAAGATAATCGATTAATATCGATATATCTTAGGGCATCCGGTCAAAGAGTTGGCCCCGGGCATCGTCATACCTCTGCGCGCCGCTGCATCATAACACTCAGTAACCCCAGCGGTGTTGCTAAAAAAGGTTTTGTTTGGTCAATGTGAATTTTTAATGACAGTTGCTTGGAGCGTTCTTTTTTGGGAGGATAACTGATTCGCATCAGCAGTGCGGACCTGTAATTTTTTAATTTCTATATACAGTATATGAGGGGCAGTCGAATGAAATCTGAACACCCGCTGCAAAATGGCAATGGAAATTGTTTTATTCAAAAGTAATGACCCCGAGGAGTTAATGCATTGATCCCACTGGGAAGCGAGACAAGATATTCACTCCTGAGGTGAAAATGTTTTGAACCAAAATAACCAAACCCTCAAAATATACAAGCACCGAAATGGTCAAGCACAAAAACTTTTAACCTACTTCAAAGTAGTAATCATTGGCACTAATGCACTTATCCAATCTTTTTTCCACTGCCAAAAATATTTTTTCAAATTTAACTTTGCTCCCTGCGGCTAGCATTGTCAGGAAAATGTTTTACGTGTACTTTGATGTCTATTCTTTCCTTGGCTTTGTCATGGAAAAACCACCATAGCGAGGTGGTTTTTGAAATGGCAAATCCACTCAAACAGTTGAGTTTTCCCAATAGCGTCATCCTTGTAGGCTATTTGTAACATGTCTAAAGTTTCTGTGCCAGTTTTCCCGAGCAAGAAGCAAAATTTTACTGCAGCATGCTGTAGACGAGAATCAGACATTGTACACAAAGGACGACGAACATACAAAACAACAATCGCTGAAAAAATTCACACCAACCAAGCCGAACTTTTTTCAGCAACAACGCTATGTCCTTTCTATTTTGAACAGAGAGCATTTTATATGACTATTAATACATGTTCAATGTACCCGTACTTCCATCATGTAATATAAAAAATTGCGTCCGAAAGCAAAACCACAATTGCCAAAATTGGAGAAGTCCTCCACATTCCATGGTGTCAACTTCTTTAAAGAAAATACCCTCTTGGTAAACATTGGAATATAGATGTTCGACATAACAAGAAAGAACGTATTGAATATGCAGATGGTCCATTTTGAGGATACCGTTGGACACCGCCGCCAATCATCTAAATGACAAACAAACTTACATTTTTTAGGGTTATATCTTGTCAAATAAGGTTTATCATGCTTGAATATGAATTGAGTGGTATGGCCTTGATTGCGCATGATTAACCTCAACTCTATTCTGTAAGTGCAGATAAAGTGACATACTTTTAAAAAATATAAGCCAATGCAGAGTAAATATCCCACAGAATTTGGAGATTGTCTTCCTGCGGACTTTGATATTCATCTGAATTTGCGGACTTGTAGAATATATTAGAAGAAAGCAGAAGTTTGTTATGATAACGCAACACAAGGAAGAAATCCAAATAGAGAAGCTCATTCCCGAAAACAAATCTTTGAATGAAATCTGGTCATCCTCGTAGCGAACATAAAATGCAATGTAATCCACAAAAAAGGTTGGATATGTATGGTAACATACTCCATTTATAAATGGTGGTAACGGAGCTAAAACTATATCAGGTTCCTATGAAATGAAAAATTAGTCAAAGCCAACACATAAGTGGTTTTTACAACATATCTAATTTTGATTATACAGTATACAGTAGTGACCAAACGCATAGAGAAAATCGTAACTTTCACTCCACTACATGTAAATTTGCTGACAACAAAAGGAAATAATGCCACAGAAATGTAGAAGAATGCCAGATTTAGTGGTTGCAAAATGGCATTGTACACGTTTTGTCTAAATGTAAAAAATAAACTAATGTTTACAACAACACTGCAAAAGGTTGTTGAAATTGGATATTAAATGAAATTATCTGAGATAATGTGGGCAAATTAATATTTTGCAAAACCTTTGTTCTGGAACCTGCAAATTCTGAATGGGGTTCCGATCATATCATGGGAGAACTCAAACTTATTACATGATACAGTAAAACCTGTGTAATGTGAGCACTTGCGGGACAAGGAAAATGTGCTCAAATTAGACAGGTGCTCAGTCTATCCAGGTACCACTTAAAACATACGGTTTAAACAAACAGTATGCACTATACATATGGCATAATAACGACATAATATGTACTGAACTACACTAAGGAATAGACTCCCGGCTTGATTTGATTCCAGCAATTGTACCATTCGAAACACCAAAGCGAGCTGCCAATTTTCTTTGCCTCATTCTATTGTCCATAGGATCAAGAACATCTTTCTTTTCTTCTAAAGTTCGCCCCATGAATTTTTCTTAGACATTTTCACCGCAGGCGATGTATTAAATCAAAAACAACTAAGTAATTTCGCAACTTAACAACAGGCGACGCTGCTGACAAGACGGCAAAAAACAAGGGTTACTGCTCATTCTACACAGTTATATTGGTCGCTGGGATCAATCAGGGGTGCTCACTCTATACAGGTGTCTTGCAATGTAAAGTCTATGGGACTCGTCCGGGATATAAAAAAAGTGCTCATTTTGGGCAAGTGCTTAGTCTATCCAGGTGCTCAAATTCACAGGTTTTACTGTATCCCTGAATCCACAATACTAACAAATGCACGTTTTTGATAATAATGCAATATAGACAAGTTTATTCATCGAACCTCGATAAAATAAACCTTTCAAATGTTTCTCAGCTCTGAGAAATATACTTTACTGCATATACTTTTTATATGGGGTGACTGACTGTTTTTAAAGATATGGTAGAAAACTGGTTTGCCTTCAGAGGTTGTTGGAAACAAGTTCTAGTTTTTGCCCGGTGTCATGTTTTTTGAAATTTGGTCACTACTGTAAAGCATTAATTTTCAATTGCGGCGATTATTTTTAAGGACAAATTATTATTTCATAGTTAATGCATTTCCCCGAATAAACGGTCGGGCGGTTATTAATTTTTGGTACATTTAAACCTTGCGTTTATTTGAGACCCGGCATTCATGCATAACCGGCGTTTATTCGGGAAAACATGGTATATAAACTAAAATTTCATTCATTATGAAGTATTGCATTATGCAATATCCTACACACACAAAAAATCATTGTTAATAATAGAATTAAATGCTCATTTTATTTACAGTTATGCAGTCTTCACTGTCGTCTTTCTGCATTTGAGGATGAATACCATCAGGGTAATAACACTTGTAATGAACTCTATACAAACGAATAGCAAATTAACAATAACTAATCCCTTCAATGTATTAAGTGCAAATGCGGTCATGACTGTGTGGGCAATACATTGTATGTGGTCAATCTTATACGGCAGAGCATCAGAAGCCATTTTACTGGTTTAATGCTAGTTCATTATGAAGGTTTTGACAGTTTATAATAAATTTTGTCTCAATGGTACATAATTAAGTTAGAATATCATTGGAAAAAGAACAGGGTCTAATGATCCACCTTAATTCTATAGTTAGTTGTCCATGTTGCAAGTGTAATATTGGCTTTATCACCTGAATTTCAGATAGCCCTGCAAAGACGTCATATAATCTCCTCCGAAACCACCAATTGTTTGATTTTCGTATGAAGTAATTTCGGTTTGATTCTATTTTATGAAAAATCCATATATTTATCTTTGCATAATCTTCAGCTGATATTTCATTCGTTACCACATTGCAAGCAGCAAAAATTTCTTTGTCCTTCATGTACCCATAATATTGATGTGCCTTTACTTCAAAATAAAGTGTGGCACTCGGTAGCACTCTTCCATATGGAATTGCCACATTCATAGTACCACTTCTTTGTATGTTATAAAAATTAACTTTATGGAAGGGCACATGCCCATTCATCTGTGAAAATATGAACTTTTACATGCCGCGAATTACAGTACAGCAATGTGATGCGCTAACAAACCCAGTGCTTAACGGGCGACGTAACAATAGCAATATTTGTCCTATTGTCCGAGGAATATTCCTTCATAACAAATGGTATGCAACTTCCGACTATGAGGACTTTATGTGGACTCTATTCATTGGTAATTGTTTTATGCCCTGTCAGATTCAACGAGAAAATAGATTCACCAATGTTGCAATAGAACTTTCACTCACATAATCTCCGTTTAGATGTGTAGTTCGAGCTGCTGGGTCAAGCAAAATAACAGTAAGATTCCGAAAGTAGGGATTAAATACTCCATCCCTGAAATGCGCTTCAATTTCTTCAGTCGAACTCCTGTTAAGCATTAGTAATTTCATAATGCAAAAGTTTTCCTTGAATTCTTGTATCCACTGTTCAGCGATTATATCTTAAATAGAATGTAAGGTTTACTTGAAATATACATTACGGCCATCAATTGTGTGCTTACTTACTTAGCTTCTTTTCAGTGATAAGAGTCACTGTGTACGCTTTCATTTTTAGAGCATATGCTACAATTTGGTGTAGAACGAAAGTAGGTGTACTTCTTCGGATGACATACCCATCAGTATCATTACCGCGAATTTCGATAATCGGTTGAACATAACTATCAGATGTCTGAAAGAACTCTATGGAAATTGAAGTGTCACATAAAAGTGATTATGAAAAAAATATACAATCAATAAACATTTACTTGATGTAAATATATTAAATAATTCAACGAGTAGTTTGATAAACAGATAAGAGTTAATTAATTGGGTTATTACTATCCAACCGAAATGCCTCGAAATCAATTTGCAATTAATGAAATAATGTAGAGATGCTAATAAAGGGATCGTAGAATATCGTGAAATATCTAAATATATTGTTAAATGGCCTATCACTGAACAAAATATAACTCCGTGCAATTGAGCGAAGACAATGTACAAAGTATTGTGCTTACCATTTTGATCTTCTATTTTTGAGAAATTGCAGTGTAATTTAGCATAGCAAGTGTAAATTATTAGGCTGCTAATTGCAATGAAAATTTGCGAGTTCATGATGACTGTGATGATATATTATATTTCGGTACGGATATCTAAGGATTTACAATGCATGCGCTGCTATCTGCATGCTTTATTCGCATGCGCGTACCAGACAATTGGCTGTATCTGAAATGACATTGAATTGAATATGAGGTAACGTGAAGAGAAAGTTTGGCAACCATAATTATACAGAGCAATTTAACGTGTCCCTGTTCATGTAATTTAATTGGGCATAATTGTAATTGCCACTATTACTGTTCTGAATTGTCTCTATCTGATCAATATAATTGCATTTTACGATCATGCACCTGCTGCGTGATAACTTCAACCATGACAACATCCCATGGATTAAATGCAATTGTCATAATTAAGTGGGCGACCAAATGTCAATCGGTTTGAAACAATTATTAAATAATGAAGCGTAACTGTCCTGTGCTGGCGTTCCCGAAGGAACTATCAATTATTGGTGTAAGCATTAGATGTGAAAGGGTTACAACGTGCAAATTGAACTGGAGCTGATAATATATGACAGAAAGGGGATGAGACGATAAGGAACCCTCAATTAAATCCGATCTACCAATACACATATTAACTCAAAGAGTAAGAGAGTACAATATCTAGCAAAATGCCAGATTTGTTTAATTGCAAAAGCGTCAGGTTGAAGGGAGGAGAATGAAAAGAAACCGTTAGATTACGCGATAGGGAAGAAGAGACGTTATGACTCTATTGTGGTCTTCAAGTTGAAATTATCATATTAAGTACAATATATTGAAGCTAATTTAACAATTTCCTGTATGAAAAATGCAAGTTAAGTTAAGAATTTGCACTTTGTACGCAAATAATGTAACAATTCTGCTTCAGATAATTAATATCTTCACCTTTTCAGGGTTTGGCACAATTTTCTGCTAGTCAGTTAAGCTTAATCGCATTCACTAATTTATAATACCTATAACAATTTGTTTATTAAAAATGTGACATTTTTAAGCCCAATTTTATATGTAGGCCCAAATTAACTGTACAAAAAATGATGAACGTTTATCTTTTCTTTGTCACATGTCAGTTGTCATGGAATGACTAATTACGTAATTGAAATCTTATGAATATACGTGAATTCCATGTAAGTGTAACAAAAAATATTGAAATTATAATGAGATTCAAGTATCAAATATGATATAAGGTGAGTCCCAAAAGTCTGTAGAATGAACTGTTTATTGGATAACATGTACTTGCATTGTCGAAATAATTTCGGCAATTTAATACAGTGAAAAGGGACATTCAAATGAGGTATGGTCAAATTCTTGTCCCATTTTAAACATATTTATTCAAGTTATCAATAAAAGAACGAAAACAGGTGTTCAAAAAGTCTGTAGAATTGTAAAGTAACACCTTGGTTACATGCATTTCCAACGACATACCGCACTTACCGAAGTATGCATTTCCTACTGCATTTCATTCCATCAAATACTTGGTTCATCATTTAAAATATTAATTTATGAAGCAAAGCACCAAAAATATTGTCCCAGCAGTCCTGAATAGTGGTCTTTAGTTCATTTACATTTGAATATCGTCTTCCATTGGCATAAGCACTTCTTGATATTATCCCCCAAAGATTTTCTATAGAATTTAAGTCAGGGCTTTGGGCTGGCCAATTCATTATACTCAAGTTGTTTTTGCGGAACCACACTTTTGTCGAATTTGAGTTATGTATTGGAGCATTATCTCGTTGAAAAATCCATTGCGGTCCGGTAATTGTTGGTCCTGCTGGAAGCAGATATTCAGAGAGTGTTGCCTGATAGTGTTCAGATTTCTGTCGTCCATTAATGAGTGTCAAAGATGTCTTCCCCATTGAAGGCAAATCCTCCCCAAACCATCACAGAACCTACTCCTTGCTAGCGACTATAAAATGTCTTTGGCTCCTTTTTGAGATCATGCCAATAACTTGCCCACCCATCTGGCCCATCAAGATTCCACTTCTTTTCATCACTGAAGACCACAGTCTGCCATTCTTGTTTCCAGCTCATGTGATCCCTTGCCCACTGCAATCTTGCTTCCATGTGTTTAGGTTTCAAAGGTGGTTGTTTGAACATTTTAGTGTGCAACAATGTTGGAACACGTTTCAGGTGGTTATGAACAGTGCTTTTGCACATTTTACATTCAAATGCATTAGTTGTCTGTCGTACAGAGCACGAACCATTAGTTACAAGTTGCAAAATTCTTCTGTCATCTCAGTCTGAAGTCGCTTTTGGCCTTCCAGGACAAAATTTTGGTTGCCGGTTTTCACCTTTCTTAATTATTTTGTAAACTCCGGATTGAAATTTATCTAGAACGGTGGCAATTTCTTGTATTGTAGCATATTCAGCCTTCATTTTCCAAATCTTTATCACTTCATCATGAGTGAACTGCTTGTTGTTAGGCATTGCACCTCTAATAATGCTGTAATGTGCAGTGCATGAGGACCAAGAAAATGAAATCAACATGAAATTGAGTATTTGTCCTAATATCTGAAGAAAAGTTCTTCATAACAAATGGTATGCAATTTCCAACTATTAGGACTTTACCTGGACCCTATTAATTTGTAACTGATTAACGTCCTGTCAGATTCAGCGAAGAAATAGATTTGCTATTGGAATAGAACTTTCATGCACGTAATCTGCATTTAAATGTGTAGTTTCAGCTGCTGGGTCAGGCAAATCAATAATAAGATGCCGTCTGTAGAAATAGAATTGTTTTGCTTCTTTTCTGAAATATGCTTCAAGTTGTGTTGGTAATTTCCTGTCAAATGTATGTAATGTCACGTTGAAAAATTGTTCTTGGATTTTGCGTATCCACTGTTCAGCAATTATATCGTGATTAAAACATAAGGTTAGTGATATGAGTCACTTCAATCATTTTTAATTTTGAAAGATAGGCTACAATACAGCGTAGTACCAAAGTAGGCGTACTTCTCGTGACATACCAGACAGCACCGTTAACACGAATTTCAATAATCGGTTGAATATAATTATCAGATGTATTTAAAAACTGAAAGGCAATCGAAAACGTATTAAAAAATTGCGAAGTTAATATTTCGTTTTTTAAATTCCCTATTATTAAATGCGGCAACGATGATAAATCCTCAAAGCAAACCAAACCAAACCAAACCACCTTCATTTCGGGCCAACCACTCTTACAGCCTTATCTGAATAAATCGTGTTTTAGTTTAATTAATATTTAAATTACTATAATTATTGCATAAAAAAAAAGAAATACACATCATGCTAAAAATGAACTACAAACATTCTCAAATTAGAATAATGAGATAACGGAGTTTGTCCTGGTGAAGTGGTGAAAGAATTGGTTTTTCGAATTTCTGCTCTAATGCGTCATTATTAGCGATTTCCTGTAATCCGGCAGTGCTCTAGTCCGATATCTGCCGGATTGCCAAGTTACTACTGTACTTACCTGGAAAAGTGATACCCCTGGACAGGTGAACTATTAGGCATATCAAAAACAATTGAAATTTAAAAGTTCATGATAACAGTAAATGAATATTATATCAATAGTTTTAGGCAGATATCTAAGGATTTCTCTTGCATGGACAGATTTATTGGCATATTCGTACCACAAAATCGACAGTACCTGAAATGACACTGACTGAAATATGCGTCAACACAGGGAGAAAGTTCGTGTCAATAATATAATTTCTCAATACAATTTTATGAGCACAAGTTCGTCTGATATAATTGCAGAGTAGAAAGCCGATTAAAATTATAATTGCCAACAATTAATTATTGCTCTGTATCTTCCCTGCATTATCAATATAATGACATTTTACCATCAGCGTCAGAATGATGAGTTCAGCCATCTCAAAATGCTATTGATTAAACGCAATGGTTATAATTAAGTGGGCGATTAAATATCTATATGGCTGAAACAATTATTGAATAATATGCACAACTGTACTGGACTGGCATTAACATGTACCGTAAATTCTCATTTAATACCCCGGGGGCGTTATTCAAATCTCAGACTTTTGCCATGGGGTGCTATTAGAGATTGGGGTGTTATTAGGGACAGGGCATTATTTCATTTTAACTTAATTTTATTAACACTTTATTACATTTTTGACATAAAATTAGAGCCAATATTCAACATCACTGTCCACCGCTTAATATTTTTCCCAATTTATGATTCTTATTTACAGGATTCATGTTTCATTTAAAAGTAATTTGAACTTTTCTAAAATCATACCGATTGAAGTCTCATTTTTCATCCAGTCAGGAACACATTTCCGCTGCTTCGGAAATCGTTTTTGCTTTGGCAAACTCAATCACTTTAAGTTTAAATGAAAGGGCGAAAGATCTTTTCTTTTTCGTGGTATTTATCGCTAGCTCTCAGAAATTGTGAGAGAATGAAAGGTCGTGCCCATATATGGTCCCACCTGAACAGTGAATGTGCCGCTAATTGGTGACTCATCAGAAAGACAAAGGGCAATCGAGAATTTTCCCTCTAAAACGGATGCATTAACATTTCAACGCTGCGACTCGATTAATCCCCCATGGGGCGTTATTAGGGAGGGGGCGTTATTTATTTCCGGAGCGTAACGCATGGGTTGCTAATAGGGATTGGGGGGCTAATAGAGACTGGGCTATTAAATGAGAATATACGGTAATTAGTTTGTCAGTGAACTACATTATTTTTTTCGAACATTTTGTTTCATAACAATACACAGTCGGTACGTATTGGAATTCTGTCATACCAGGGCAATTAATTTCCAATCGTTGATAATTACAGACAAGCTGGTCTAAATGGTCATAGAGCAGGATGAATGCATTGTTAGATGGTAAGCAATTGTATTAATGCAGTGCGGTCAAGAAGATGGCTTATACATATGCAAAAACGAAAAAAAACGAATTTGGTATACTCGGCATTCCCATGGCGTGTTAATAACTAAAAACACAATTTGCTTTAAAATACATGAAAGGGTAATCTTCTGTGCGCAATGTTGAACATGTTTTGCAAGATTGTGATTGGTAATTCATGTTACAAATAGAATTAAGTAGATATTAGAAAACACCAATGAAACGTAACATGACTTGGTTCTCAGCTTTTAGGCTTATGAGTTAACTTCTCTATAAGACTTGCAATTAAAGCAGTTACAATTCCAAATCCTAGAACAACCGTCAAGGGCCAAACCAATGAAAATGGGACTGGAGCTAAAACAGGTCCAGGGACAAAATCGTCACCAATATGTGTAGTCTTCAATCTGCTCAGAGATCCAGTTTCTCTCATTTTAAGGGTTCTGAAAGGAAATTGCAAATGGTCTCTAGGATAGAATCACATATTACGCAAATGCTCATGCGAGAATGTAAATGCAATAAACTCACATTGCATGAAAGATTTCCAGAAAATCAAAATCCTTCTCCGATTTGAAACCGAAATGATATTTCAGTGAAGATTCTTTCACAAGTCCAATATCACGAAATATTCTCAAATGCTTTGAAGCGTAGGAACCAATCTCGGCTATCATTGGCCATTTGGCATCCAATAGATTGCTAAATAAGGTGGTTCGGCTCCCAACAAAATGTAAAATGTCTCCTTTGCCACTCTTGAGGTCCAAATAAATGCAACTAGTGCCTCTGGAGCACTGATTATGAAATATTATGATTACCGTATTGTCAAATTAGCAACATTTTAAGCAATGCTTTAATTTGCAGGAACCTTTTGTAATCTAAAACTCAACCACCATGTAGATGAGTTATGAAAAGCTTCTTATCAATGCAGGGTTCCCACAGAATCTGGGAATCAGGGTAATCAGGGGAACGTCAGGGGATTATTTTTCTGTCTGAGAATTCTGGGAACGTCAGGGGATTTTACTAAATTCTTGAAAAGTCAGGGGATTTTGAAAAAAAAAATAATTTTATGACAAATAGTGATATGCACAGAAAATTACTACATTTGTACATCCAGTTTCTACTTTTTTGGGAATGAGATAGCAATATAACTAATAAGGTATGTTTTATTTAAGACTGTGAACTTCCTTAAACCCAGACAGGTTCAAAATGCCCACCTTCTGCTACAGTACATTCCCAACATCGACGTCAAATGGACCGACATACCGACTGGATTGTAGCCAATGGGATGTCATTGATGGCAAGTTCAATCTGAACTTGTAATTCCATTAGTGTTTGTGGTTTTGTGGCGTACACAATGTTATTTTAAGTTCCCCAAATGTAGAAGTCGAGAGGGGTTAAATCGGGAGATCAAGGTGTTAACTCTGTTACGCTTCCTTTTCATCTTTACCCACCTATGATTGAATGTTTCATCGAGGAAAATTTTCACAAACACTAACGGAATTACAAGTTTAGATTGAACGTGCCATCAATGACATTCCTTAGGCTGCAATCCAGTCTGTATGACAGTCCATTTGACGTCGATGTTGGGAACGTACTGTATCAGAAGCTGGGCATTCATTTCGAACCTGCATGGCTTTGAAAAAGTTAACAGTATTAAATAAAACATGCCTTATATTTCTATCTCATTTCGTTGCCAAGTTGTACCAACCCAAAGAGTGTAATAATTCCATTTGGGGCACTCTGTACTTATATTTTGTTCTGGTGGTATTAAAATTGGCACTGTGGGGGGTAAACAGGATTCATTTTTTGTAGCCAACCAATCATATGGTAAGGCATTGGAAGAAATGCCATACCCGTTTGAAAATGAATGGAATAATTAAATTTGGTTATATGAGACCCGTTTCAATGTATTGACTTTCATGGAGGAAGGAGAAGATAAGAAAACTGTATTTTTTTAAATCGAATTTAACACTATAATTAATAAGTGTCAAGGGAAATACTTATTGTGGGCTTGAAAACCTGGGAATGTCAGGGGATTTTTTCAGAAAATCTGTGGGAACCCTGTCAATGGAATTTCTTGATTATAAAATACCTTTATGAAAAGTAATCAAGCTGCTGAACTGTAACAGTTTGCAAATTTATAGCAGATATGCAGTTATAAAGCACAAAAACAAGTTGGCTAGTGTCGTCCTTGGGCTCTAGAGGGCAGTGAAGTGAGGAATGTGTGAACAGATTTGCAGTGAGGAGTTGGCTTGTGCACTAAATACTACGTACACGCACATAGACTGGTTTTGCACAACTGCTGCACAACGTGGTGTAACGTACATGTTGGTCGCATAAGGTGGACCAGTTCAAAAGTTCTGAAATGGCAGACATGCATTTACTCGCAGCTTACGTAGCAATGGGGTAGCAAATGGTAATGTTATAGCAGCAGTGCGTATATTTTAGCAAAGATAATCTAACAGTTGTGAACTAAACAATCAGTCAATTGGCTGCTTGCACTGATAGTGGCATACCCAAAATAATTTAAACTGAATTTTTGGTCGAGTTTGTTTTTGAGTGCAGCATTCTCCTGCCAGGGGCTTATACACTAGCATCATACCTCTCAAGTCAGTAAGCCAAGCGGTGTCGCTAAAAAAGGTTTTGTTTGGTTGGTGTGAATTTTTAAATGACAGATGCTTTGAGTGTTCGTATTTTTTGACAAAAACTGATTCACTCTTATCCAATCTTTTTTCCATTGCTAAACATATTTTCTTCCTGATTTATCTTTTGCTCTCTTTAGCATCGTCAGGAAAATGTTTTACGCTTACTTTGATGCCTCTATTTTGTCCTTGGCTTGGGCCATGAAAGAACGACCAGAGCGAGGTTTACCATCAATTGACATTTAACCTGAAACAGTTGAGTTTTCCCAATAACATCATCCTTGGAGGATATTTGTAACGTGTCTAAAGTTTCTATGCCAGGTTTCCCGAGGTTGAAGCAAATTTTTACAGTAGCGTGCAGTTGACGAGAATCACACCAACCAAGCTGTACCTGATTCAGCAACAACGCTATGACCTTTTCATTTTGTATAGAGAGATTGACTTGCATTGAATACAACTGATAGCGTTTATAAAACAAATTTCACGTACGTGTGCATCAAGCAGGTAGATTAAAAAATTTCGCCCAAAAGCAAAACCACAATTGCCAAAATTGGAGAAGTCCTTCACATCCCATGGTGTCAACTTCTTTAAGGAAAATACCCTCTTGGTAAACATTGGAATATAGATGTTCGACATGCAGATGGTCCATTTTGAGGATACCGTTGAACACTGCTGCCATTCATCTAAATGACAAACAAGCTTACATTTCTCAGGATAATATCATGTCAACTAAGGTTCATCATGCTTGAATATGAATTGTGTGGTATGGCGTTGGTTGCGCATGATTAACCTCAACTCTGTTCTGTAAGAGCAGATCAAGTTACATACTTTTAAAAAATATAAGCCAATGCAGAGTGAAAATCCCACAGAATTTGGAGATTGTCATCTTCTGGACTTTGATATTCATCTGAATTTGGGAACTTGTAGAATATATTAAAAGCAAGCAGAAGTTCGTAATGATAACGCAACACAAAGAAGACATCCAAATAGAGAAGCTCATTCCCGAAAACAAATCTTTGAATGATATCTGTTCATCCTCATAGCGAACATAAAATGCAATGTAATCCACAAATATGGTTGGATATATATGGTAACATACTCCATATGCAAATGGTGGAAATGGAGCTAAAAATATATCAGGTTCCTATGGAATGAAAAATCTGTCAAAGCTAACACATAAGAGGTTTTTACAACATATCTAAATGTGATCGTATACAGTAGCGACCAAACGCATAGTGAAAATCATAACTTTCACTCCACTACATGTAAATTTGATGACAATAAAAGAAATTAATGCCACAGAAATGCGGAAGAATGCCAGATTTAATGCATGAAAAATGGCATTATGCACGTTTTGTTTAAATGTAAAAAATCTAATACCTGTGAAATGTTTCTCACCTCTAAGGAATATACTTTACAGCATATACTTTTTATAGGTGATAATTGACTGTTTTTAAAGATACGGTAAGGAACTGGCTTTCCTTCTGGGGTTGTGAGAAACAAGTTCTAGTTTTTGCCCAATGTCATGTTTCTTGAAATTTGGGTCGCTACTCTGAAGCATTAATTTCAATTGAGGTTATTATTTTGATAAACAAATTATTATTTCATAGTTAATGAATTTCCCCAAATAAACGCTCCGGCGTTTATTAATTTTTGGTACATTGAAACCCGGCTTTTACTTGAGACCCGGCATTCGTGCATTGCCGGCGTTTATTCGGGAAAACATGGCATATATCGTAAATCCGCGATAATAAGCCTGTCTCGAGAATACGCCGGTCCCGAAAATAAGCCGGGTTAAATAATCAAAATTTTCAAAATAAGCCTGTCTCGAAAATAGGCCCTCTTCAATTGGATTACCCGATCTACACAACTAAAAAATTCACTATATCTATACAAAAACAGAAATTCAGTTCATACAGTTTTCATTTCCTATCATTAAAATCACAAAAAAAAATTTTTACAAATTTTATTTCACACGAGAAATTGAGATTTGCATATTGCATTACATAAACGCATCCAAGACAACTTAAAATTCACAGAATAAACCGGTCTCGAAATTTAGCCGGTCTCGTAAATTAGCCTGGCAAAAAAGGAAAAATTAAAAAAATAAGCCCGGGCTTATTATCGCGGATTTACGGTAATCTAAAATTTCATTCATTATGAAATTTTGCAATGTACAATATCATGCACAAAAAAATCTATGTTAATAATAGAATTAAGTGCTCATGTTTTATTTACAGTTATGCAGTCTTCACTGTCGTCCTTCTGCATTCGAGAGTGAATGCCATTAGGGTAATAACACTTGTAACGAACTCTATACAAAAGGCATAACAAACTAATAATAACTAATCCCTTCAGTATTATGTGAAAATGTGTTAATGACTGCGTGGACAATACATTGTATGTATGTGTTCAATCTTATACGGCGGAGCATCAGAAGCCATTTTACCTGTTCAAAGCTAGTTAATTATGATGGTATTTGACAGTTTATAATAAATTTTGTCTCAATTGTACATAATTAAGTTAGAAAAAAGAACAGGGTCTAATGATCCACCTTAATTCTATAGTTAGTTGTCCATGTTGCAAGAGCAATATTAGCTTTGTCACCTGAATTTCAGATAATCCTGCAAAGACACCATATAATCTCCTCCGAAACCACCAATTGTTTGATTTTCGTATGAAGTAATTTCTGTTTCATTCTATTTCATGAAAAATTCATATATTTATCTTTGCATAATCTTAATCGGATATTTCATTAGTTACCACATTGAAAGCGGCAAAAATTTCTTTGTCCTTCATGTACCCATAATATTGATGTGCCTTTATTTTAAAATAAAATGAACCATTCTGGAGCACTCTTCCATATGGAATTGCCACATTCATAGTACCACTTCTTTGTATGTTATAAAAATTAACTTTATAGAAGGGCACGTGCCCATTCATCTGTGAAAAGATGAAATTTACATGCCGCGAATTACAGTACAGCAATATGATGCGTTAACAAACCCAGTGCTTAACGGGCGACGTAACAATAGCAATATTTGTCCTATTGTCCGAGGAATATTCCTTCATAGCAAATGGTATGCAACTTCCGACTATGAGGACTTTATGTGGACTCTATTCATTGGTAATTGTTTTATGCCCTGTCAGATTCAACGAGGAAATAGATTCACCAATGTTGCAATAGAACTTTCACTCACATAATCTCCGTTTAGATGTGTAGTTTGAGCTGCTGGGTCAAGCAAAATAACAGTAATATTCCGAAGGTAGGGATTAATTACTCCATCCCTGAAATGCGCTTCAATTTCTTCTGTCGAACTCCTGTTAAGCATTAGTAATTTCACAACGCAAAAGTTTTCCTTGAATTCGTGTATCCACTGTTCAGCAATTGTATCTTAAATAGAAAGTTAGGTTTACTTTTATATAAATTACAGCCCTCAATTTTGTGCCAACTTACTTAGCTTCTTTTCAGTGATAAGAGTCACTGTGTACACTTTCATTTTCAGAGCGTAGGTTACAATTTGGTGTAGAACCAAAGTAGGTGTACTTCTTCGGATGACATACCCATCAGTATCATTACCGCGAATTTCGATAATCGGTTGAACATAACTATCAGATGTCTGAAAGAACTCTATGGAAATTGAAGTGTCACATAGAAGTGATTATGAAAAAAATATAAAATCAGTAAATATTTATTTGATGTAAATATATACAATAATTCAACGACCTCTTACTATCCAACCGAAATGCCTCCAAATAAATTTGCAATTAATGAAATAATGAAGAGACAATAATAAAGGGATCGTAGAATATTGTGAAATGTCTAAATATATTGCTTAATGGCCTACCACTGAGCAAAATATAACTCCGTGCAATTGAGCAAAGACAAAGTACAATGTATTGTGCTTACCATTTTGGTCTTTTCTTTCTGAGAAATTGCAGTGTAATTTAGCACAGCCAATGTGAATTATTAGGCTGCTAATTACAACTAAAATTTTGAAGTTCATGATGACTGTAAAGGTATGTTATTATTTTGTGCGGATATCTGAGGATTTCCTACGCATGCACTGCTACCTGCATGCTTTATTCGCATGCGCGTACCGGACAATTGGCTGTATCTGAAATGACATTGATTCTAATATGTGGTATCATGAAGAGAAAGTTTGGCAACTATAATTATACAGTGAAATTAATGTGTTCCTGTTCGTGTAATATAATTGCGTACAATTGTATTTGCCAACTATTATTATTCTCCATTTTCTCTGCATGATCGATATATAATGGCATCGTACCATCACCTGCTGCGTGATAAGTTCAGCCATCCATCACAACATCCCATGGATTGAATGCAATTGTTATAAATAAGTGGGCGACAAAATGCCAATCGGTTTGAAACAAGTATTGAATAACGAGCAGCAACTGTCCTGCGCTGTGCGTTCCCAAATGTAATATCAATCATTGGTGCATGCATTAGAAGCTAAAGGGTTACAACGCGCAAATAGAACTGGAGCTGATAATACTGTGTGTGACAGAAAGGGGATGAAACTATAAGGAACCCTCAGTTTAATCCGATCTACCAATGTGCAGCGTGAGTGTAAAGTCCTTTGCACCCCCAAAAACTCCCACATTTCCGCAAATAAAAAAAGTTTGACTATGCAGTGACAGTAAGTCAGGGATGCTCTATCCACTCGTGATGAAATATGTGACCTCTGCAATTGCCTTCAAGGTCATCCGAAACCTATCTTTTGAAATACTATAGCTGGAACAAAAGTTGAAGAGGACATTGACAACTTTCAAGCGAAAAGGAACAGAAGAGAAGCAACTGCAAATTTAACGGTTTTGGGTGTTTCACTCGAAGCGTGTATTGCAATGTCTTCACAAGACAGCGCTTAACATTTCTCTAATTGATATCGACCCCCTAGCATCAATAACAAAAAAAGTTAGCCTTTCGATGACCTTGATAACACCTGCCAAGGTCACCAATGAGGGCAGCGTCAGACGGCCCACAACCGGCTGAGTACTCGTCATATGTCTTTACATTCCTTCACTATTAATTTAGATGAATAACAGGCCGTGACCGGACTTATGACTCACCCGGTATAATCTACGTGCACCGAGCGAATGCAACCAATCTGAAAGCGCCGCAACCACGTCCACTCATGGCTGCTGCTTCGTAAAGCAAGAAATCGGAGAATACCGGTCGCGCCATAACTAATAAAAGACTTTTCTCCCCTTCTATTCCCGTTCTTTATTATGATTTCATTACTCCCCGTTCATCCCGTTGGATAAAGTGCATCAACATGAAGGCGAAACTCGTAGTACGATAGCATTACTTTCATTGCCGAAACCGTAGCGGGTGACGTAACCGATGTTGATTGGCTGGATGAGTTCCTCACGCAAAGTGGGCTGTCGTCACGTCACTTTGTGCGCGGATAAACTGCACTCGTGGTGAAATAGGCCTGGTCTAGGAATTCCTGGCGTCGTTGCCACATTTCTTACGGCTGCCACAGAATGGGTAGAAACCGGAATAAGCGAAAGAGACCGAAAAATGACAGTTTTGACAAATCAAAGAAGGCAAATGATTGTTGAATCGTATTTTGCGATTTGTAAAAATGAAAATTCTCTCTTCAAAATAATAGGGATCTTGGGAAACTGCTGGAAATGGCGGCATTGGATATGCGGATATAGTGAAAGAAAATGCCAAATTTGAGCAATATTATAAGGTATTTTGCTTTAATAATCTCGTATAATTTTGCTCTGAATATCGTGAAATATAAAAAAATAAAAACACATTTAAGGCTCAAGGAATTGTCCCAGATGATGAATGGCAATCATTTATGGACTGTTTAAGAGAAAGTTTGCCATGTACTTTTCGAGTAACTGGATGCAGAAGGTTTGGTTTTGAATAGTTATATTTGGTGAATTTATGTTTTGGGGATATTAGTGGAATTGATGATTTAATTGTATTTTTTGTTCGTTTTTTATATTTTGCAGGGAAGCAAAAGCAATGCTGAAAATTGTAGAAAGTGACTTCCTAGAGAATCTGGTCACCGATGAGGTTGTAGATGGTGAACCAAGTTTAGAGAAGCCGTTTAGTTTGCCATGGTTTGTATTGTTTGAAAGTGAAATACACACAGATATGGTTATTTACAATTTAATGCACTGAAATCGGCAATTAATTGCAGTAACGAATACCAAAATATTCAATCATTTATCATAGAAATATTCAATTGCCGTATTTTGCGGTAGATAACATATGACTTAGGTATTCGGCAGTGTTTTACACAACATAATCAACACGAACTAGAACTTTAATTGGCAGCGGCATGCCCGTTATCTATACGTAGAAACGCATGCGGGGAGAGTTTGGGTGCGTGTTATCTTCCGGAAAATACGGTAGTATTAATTATACTGAAAGTAAAATGACTACATTAAAAATAATTACAGTCCTTCCTCGATAATCCGGCCCTTCGATTATCCGGCGCCTCATGTAATCCGGTGTTTTGTTTTTGTTTTTGTTTGTTTTTTTTGGGGGGGAGGAGCCTTCCTCCTGAATTATTTTTAGTAAACTTGTCGAGAGGTAAATAAGGATTTCAATCTTATGAAATTTTGTACATTCATGCTGATATAATTTATCCCATTCACTCTGTTTCTATTATGATATTATAAACAATCTGTAGAAGTTCTACAAATATTTGTGCAAAATCTGAAATTCTGAATAATATCTGCAAACTATTAATATATTTTCGGCAGAAACTCTGCAGTCGCATCGGAAAATATGCTGCCACATTTTATGCAGATTATAATGTTCCAAAGTGTCATAATACAGTCTTCATGATTTTTATCTTTTATCAATATATGAAAATACGTTTTTAATTGCCGAAATTGCAACAAAGGCGCATGTTCTTAAACCAATGTCCGCCACTGTACATGCCCTGCTATGTGTACAATAAAACGTAGTTTCCGCCGTTAAAATTCGTCATTATTAGTAAATTTCCGGTAATCTGGCGTTTTCAATAATCCGGCGGTGCTCTGGTCCCGTATCTGCCGGATTAACGAGGGAGGACTATCTGTAATTATATTTCATTTATTTCAATTGATATTATATAATGAAAGTTCCGAATTTTTCTAGGTATCCGGATAAACTTGCGTGGCAGTTGAATCTGACGCGCAAGGTTTTGCGCAAGTCGGCCTCGTTTGGAAAACTACACAACTTTCTCGTGTCGGAAACCGGCAGCGTACAGACTTATTCCTGTTACCGCGTTTGCGATATTTTGATTTAAGAATATTTATTTAGTATTTTGGTGCATTTTACGCAGGGAAATATAAGCCGCCAGGAAGCGGTGAGCATGATTCCGCCAATCGTCTTGGACGTGCAGCCCCACCATAAGGTTTTAGACATGTGCGCGGCTCCTGGATCCAAAACTTCGCAGATAATTGAAATGCTGCATGCCGATGACGATCGCAACGGTGTCCCGAGTAATGTTTTGCTTGTATCTCACGTCTGATTCTTCGCCAATGAGTTTGAGCATTCACGATCCGCAGGCGGAGTCGTGGTAGCCAACGACATGGACAACAAAAGGTGTTACATGTTGGTGCATCAAGTTAAGCGGCTGCAAAGTCCGTGTTTGCTGATCACGAACCATGACGCGGGAGCGATGCCGAACATAAAACTGGCATCCGTAAGAAAAATGTGAAAAATTTCTAAAATTTTTAACAATAATAGATGTAATTTTTGATTATCAGGGCAAGAGTATGCGATTTGAACGTATTTTGTGTGATGTCCCGTGTAGGTATGGATAAGTTGTACTGGTTTTTTGGATTTGTTATTTTATGCTCTAATGTTTGAGTGATTTTTGTGGACGCAGTGGAGATGGAACTTTGAGGAAGAATATCGACATTTGGAAGAAATGGAATCCGGCAAATTCACTCAACTTCCATTGGTAATTTCAAAATTCAAATAATTTGCGCAATGAAAATAATTGATTATTTAATAGGTTTTTCTATTATTTATAATTTAATGTGTTTCTATATTTACAATTTATTACTTTTCCTGTAATTTATTATTTAAAGCACTTGTTGAATTTAAATGTATCGTTTGTCCTTTCCCAGATTGAGTGGTATTCAAGTGTAACTTTTAAAAATTATATTTCCTAGTAAAAACTACATATAATTCCAGATATGAAATAAGTTAGACAACTGATATTTTTTTCCGATTTAATTGTAATTTGTAATTTTATTTGTAAAGTAATCTAACATTTTCATTATTTTAATGACATTCAAATTGCATTTTTTCAAATTATTTTGTCATATAAATATTGGTACATGTAATTATTTCAGTTATTTTTTGCAAATGTTACTTTATAATTTGCATTTAAGTCTGAAAATTCACAATTAGTTTTATATTGCTCTACCAACTGATCTATCGACGACAATTTATTTTGCAATGATTTTCCACTGCTTTACCAACTGATCTATCGACGACCATTTATTTTGCAATTA
>WWPM01024291.1:0-38664 GCA_023279145.1 Glomeris maerens | reverse complement strand
AAATCTCATGCCGGTATACAACAACCAATGGGGTGCCCACACCACGCTCTTTCTCATTTAATGGCGTCCTGCCATGGGCAAATCAAGTTGGCTTAAGATTATCTGACGAAATGGTCATTGCCGAATGCCCATTTTTTGATGAAGTTTCTGGAAATCGCCAATTGCCGAACGTAATTTGGACGAAAAACCAGAGTTCATCAAGATTTCTGAGATTGCCGAACGCACCCGGTATGAGATTGAAAGACAAAATGGTAGAACGCGTCGGATTTTTGTTTTATCAAAGGCACTTTTTCATTTACGGACTTGGAACAAAAAATCTGAAAGAAATTACATTTAGCGTTCGGCCAAGGTTCGTCGTAAGATGTTCTGAAGCTGTATGACGTCACAACATAACTGACTATCAGAAATTGGCTTTAATTGCCATTGAACTGGCCAATGGCAAAGCGAGAAAAAATGAAACATTTTCAAAATAACTAGTAACCGCCTCTCGCCAGGAATCAAGTGGAGCATTGAACTGGCCGCGTTATTTTAAATGCTAGGCTGGTTGGGGTGAAATCCATCCTGATTGGCTATCTCGCCGCCCATCTGCATTCTTACTTCAGGATTGAATATCTTTAAGGTTAGGTTAGGTTTCTCCCGAGCGAAGCGAGGCCAGGGGGTTAGGGGGGGCGGAGCCCCCCCTAGCAGCGCGAAGCGCTGCTATGGTTTGGTTAGGTGTTCATCCGAGGTAATGTGGGGAAGGAGGTACCAACACGGACCAATCACGATGGATTTCACCCCAACCAGACTAGCATTTAGAATCACGCGAACTGGCCAATGACAAAGCGAGAAAAATGGAACGTTTTCAAAGTAACTACAGTAATAACCGCCTCTCGTCAGGGATCGAATGGGGCATTGAACCTTGTGAGCTGACCTATGACAAAGCCAGGAAAAATAGAATGTTTTCAAAATATATCGAACGTTTTCAGAATAGGTTAATTAACTTGATTAACTGCCTCGTGCAAATAACCGAACTGATCAATGACAAAGCCAGAAAAATGGAACGTTTTCAAAAGAACTTTTTAAAACTCGCTGTTCGAGGAAAGTTTAGATTGAATGAGAAACGATTTCAGTGGAAAAAATAGGTGGAACTGCGATCGGGTTTTCTATATAGCGGACTTGCAGAAATTGCGTCACCAATTCATGCCTGGAGAACTGTCGTCATTTCCTTCTTTTATTTACAGTTCGTGGAAACAGCTTCGTGGCAAAGTATGAAAGAAAATACAGAAACTTGAAAGAAAGAAAAATACAGCACATTGCAAACCATATTTTTCCCGGATGGAAGTTTTTTCCAAGCGAAGCCCATCTGCTGTTCGCAAATAGGTATACACTGGTTTATATTCCGCGAATAATACTACATATACACGGGATTTTGATGCAAAGCATTAGTTTTTGATTAATTGCGCACGTGTCCGAGCTACATTCATCAATTCGTTGTGTGCTGGGCGTGTCCATTGTAAGTTGGCACCAGGGAAACCGTAGTAATTAAGCGATGAACTGAGAGTGCATGATATGCTCTTTGTGAAAAATGTGTGTACCTACTGTTACTCTTAATCAGTTATTGTAATCAATATCACTTTGTTGAGAGATGTTTAAATTTCCATGTATACCAAGATACAAACGGCCATATCGATCAAATTGGTAAAACTTGGTAAAACAATGAATTTTATTTCATGAAGAGCTCTTTTATAAAGACCTGAAAGTAGGTTGTTTGAAATGGGCTGCTTGATGTCAACCAAGAAAAGGTAATACAATCGAACCTCAATAACTAGAATTTTTGATAACATAACTCGAACACATTAGTGTAAATTCTCAAGGGGCCGTCTACAAATAATGTCACGCTAAATTTGGCCTTTTTTAACCCCCCTCCCCCCATATCACGGATTGTCACACAACGTCTGATCCCCCCCTAAAAATGATGTCAGAATTGTTGGACCCCCCCCTATATCTACTATGTAATAATGAAATTATCAATCTAATATTTATGCAGTCAAAGACGGTTAACGTGGCCACATCCGTCCTACCTGATTTGGCCATGTAAACCTACTTTGTGGATATGGATTATTCCAAATTTGTTTGCTAATTAAGATGTTCCATAAAGAAAGGCCGTATTCATTTTCAAGGAAAGTCTCGGATATCTTGTTGATGGAGGGATACATTGTGCACAACTTGCCAGAGAGATGAAATTGACCATTGGGAACAATCAGTCGCTATTTTGTGCAAAACTTCCAAAATCTCCGATGGCTACTGTGTGCAGAATGTTTGCCTACCCACAATTTACATAGCATAATGGGGTTTTGTGGCCACGCTAACCGGCTTTTTGCCACGCTAAGCGGAGCTTCTAACATGCAAAACACTGCGTTTGATCGGTCCTAGGTCATTCTGGCCACCTTAGCCGGCGGCCACGCTTAACCGGCCGCCACGTTAAACGGCTTTGACTGTAATTTATGTATTTATTTAATGATTTAAGAAATAACAATATACAAGTTAGGCCCCATATAATAAATTAATAGATTCCCGTCCGGAAATTGACGAAAATGCATGTGCGTGCGCTGTTTTTATTTTTATTTTTTATTCTAAATTGTAATTAATTTGATCGCGAAGTGGTGCCGAAACCTCATCATGAAGCCCTAGTCCTGATCATCATCACAAAATCTCCAATAGTTTTGCCTATAAAACGATCTGACTCGCGTTTTTGTGTGTTGGCGCGGTCGCAGCGTAGAGTTGTTGCTTTTTCAGTCGTATTTTAATGAATAATTTTTTTTTTGCTTGAAAAAACCAGTGCGCGCAGGGACGGGAATCTATTAATTTATTTTTTGGGGCCTTAAGGCTTAAGGTATTTATATATTTAATTCCATGGTGAAGGCAACCAATGACAGATGAACTCTGGTCTATAATAATAAATAGGCATTTTGAACCGGTTTCAACAATGTCAAAGCGCTGGTTTTACTGTATAAACTAAATATGCACACAAGTGCAAAATGACTTGATAATTAAAAAGCATGATGTCACAATTATTCAGAGCCCCCTACCCCCACCCCCATGTCACAGACCGTCACGCAACGCTGACCCCCTCCCCCCTAGGAGCGTGACATCATTTGTGGATGGCCCCTATCTTTATTCGAAAACAGAAAACTCAATTCAACATGACATTTATGCAGTTAAAGGCAAACTAGTACAATTGGAAGGGAAACTAAATGTGGATTTAAGGTATTTTGTCCAGCCAATGAGCCTACTATTCCCATGTTCAATTTCTGTGATATTTTTGTGCCCCCGTCTATGCAATAACCTTGGCCTACGTACCTCGAAATTTTTATTAAAATGACTTAAACTCAAGAAAAATAGTTATTAACCTATAAGAATTTTAAAAAATGAGACCTACATTAGATTACGCTCCTACACGAGGTCACAGTTTATATGGTCACATTCTCGTTGGCCACACAAAGTTGCCTATTGTACAATGAATTTTAGACGCATTCATTACATTACCCTTTAAATGCCACACTACGTTCGTCACATTCATTTCGTCACACAGACTCCGTCACAACAAATTGGACACTTTTTTTTTCTTCCCACATTTTTATAAGATTGCTTTGGTGTCCGTCCGTCACTACGGCAAAGAGTTCCACGCAGTGGCGCCGCTAGCGTTGTCCGCCATATTCCGTATTCGTAACTAGCTAGTGCACTCAAACTTTGAGGAAGCCAACAAGGTGTGAGATATAAATTGGTAACATTAACGAATTTGTGATCAACATTTATCGATTGTGCGTTATCAACAGTATCATAGACACATTTTGTGCTCGTTACATTCCCACGTTTCTATTGACTTGCTTTCGTGTCTGTCCATAAAAAAAAATTCGATTGCAAGATCAGAAAATAAAAAATAATAAAATAAAAAGTTTAAGAAATCCACGTTTTACAACATCTGAAACTGGAAACGCGGTGGGCGCATTACCATTATACTCATAAAATCAAAATGCGCCCCGCACGTTTCCAGTTTCAGGTTTTTGTAAAACGTGGATTTATTAGAATCTTTATTTTATTATTTGTTCTCATGCTGTAGCAACATAACGCATTAATTTGCCAATTTGTTGTAGTCTTATTTCTCAGTGTATCAGAAACACCAGAAACATAGATACGCACCGCATATAACTAATACTAATACAAATTAACGTGTCCTAAGTGTATGAGGAGGCTGCAGCGTCACCAAAACAATGTGTCCAATTTGTTGTGATGAAGTCTGTGCGACAACTAGAATGCCCAATACATTGTGAATGAATGTGGCCAACTTAGTGTGGCGTTTAAATTGTGACAGCATGAATTGTCTACAAATCATTGTGACCGATATAGTGTGGCCAAGCAGTATGTGTAGAAATAAACTGTTATCATCCACCTGGACACAAAGAAACAGACGTGTACAGCAGGTTTTTTTTAATGGAACGCAAGAAATATAATGCCTACTGTATTTTCAATACGGTATTATGGTCCTGATTAAAATTGTGCTTTATTTTTCTTGGTTTACCTTGATATATCTTGAATTTTCGATAACTTGAATTTTTCTTCCCCCTCTGGATTTGAGTTATCGAAGTACGTGCCACTGTACTTCCTACTAACATTTTCTTTCATGTATATTTTATTTTGTTTGGTTCTAGACAGCTTTCATGTGAAGTGTGAACAGCTCCCAAACAATTCTGTATGCGAGTACTTTGCAGACCTTGAATCGACTAGTTGTATAAAGTCTTTAGACGTTTAGCAAGTATACTAGTTCAAACTGACCTTAAAAGGCAATCAGGAAGGGCTTAATTAAGAAGCGCAAAAGGCCAAATAGGAAATGAAACAAAATGCCAAATGCTGAAATTTTTCAAAACAGTAAAATAAAAGTATGCATCAAACTGCAAAGATGCACATATAAATGATATTTACATGAATTGTTAACGGTCTGTTGGTTCAGGAGATGGATAGGCCTATGGATGTGGAGCATTTTATGAATTGCAATTTATACACAACACATACAAATGTTTAGTGAGGGAGAAAGAGATGAAAAAAATTGAACATTGTCACACATGCAGCTGACATTGATTTATTCTGGAAACTAATCGCAACATGAAGCTTCTGTAAGCTATTGTTGCAAACATATGAGCGTTTTTTTACGAATCGTATATGACGTCTGCGGCGACATATACAATGAAAAAGTAACAAAAACAAAGTTTTGATAACCACGAGTTAACTGAAATTGAAAAGCCGGTGGAATTTTTCCGGGAAATATTTAGGGAAAGTCCTGGTAAAGCTGTGAAATTTGACAATGTTATCTCACTAAACTCTAAATACCCGGATGTTACTTACATTTTCATTTTCCTAGATGCGATACCATAAAGCTGCAAAGATTACTTGCCAGGATTAAAAACACGGTCGCTTAAAATAGTGTAATCCAATAAGGAATTTGCAAATAAGTGGATAACTTTATCTTTACTTAGCAAATAATTAGATGCTCACTTTTTAGGTTTCCTCTATGTAGTCTTCGGTCTTCTCCAGGTCTTTCTTTTTTCCCTCAGGGAAAGAAACCTAAACGATGTTCGAATATGCCAACTGAATCCAATTTACATATTCAGATAGGCCAGAAAGTGGGTTGCATTTGCGAAAAGCCAGTTACCTCGTTTAAGCGTTTTATCATCTTATGGGCGGTTTTGCGACTACACGACTGCACGGTGGGAATATTGCGCACGCCGCGGGATGTTCGTTCTTCGATTCGGGAATCCAGAGGAAAAAAGAAACGGAAAAATAAATAAAAACGGGAATGAAAGTTGCCGCCAATGTGTCGTTTTGCATGGTAATTCTATTTGCAGGGTGACAAGTAAAAAATTGGGTGCAAGTAAGCAAGGAAAGTGGAATTTGGTTTTTTATTCTTATTATTTTGAAGACACGGACGGGAAGATTGGACCGCAAGTTTTCCCCGGTAAATTCGCCACACGTACAGGGAGAAAGAGAGAGAGAGAGAGAGAGTATACTTATCGATCACTGCCGGTCTGCGCATCGCATTCGAAACATAAACAGGCATTTTTGACACGGACTGTAAAAATCGATATGTATAATATACGCGAGAGAGGAGCATTGCATCCGGACATGTAGCTAGAGTTTGATGGAAAATGTGACGTAACCGTGCGCAATTTGAAAAACGAACGCAATTGCGCGTAAGATATTTGCACGCAGAAAGTGATGGACCGCGAACTGCGTACAGTGACCATAATAATATATATGTGGTTTTTCTTCTTTTTTATTTTAGAAACTCAGGACCGAAGAAGGGCGCGAGCATTAAAGAAACATGGCCGCGTGAGCGATACGGAACCGACCGCGAACAACCCGTCAAAGCGCTAATCTTCTATCTATATGTGAGTGAGATTTGCACTGACACACGACAAGCGGCTTGCTTTCGGAAACCAACAAACCACCCCGTGCTTCGTATATATATACGTACGTCTGTAACGACATCGATTCGGATGGCATGGTAACATCCAGGTTGGGTCTTATCGCGAATTGGGCACTATTCCAGCATATTGCGATCCTATTGGAGTCGATTTCGACCACGTAAACCAATGAATACAACACATTTGTTACTTTCAACTCCTGCAAAATGTGCAATTGCGTTGTCACCTGCTTCTTGATGTACCGGGTGGTTCAAAAAGAAGTAGCCGATTTCTCAGCATCTATGAATCATAGAAAAATGAGTGATATACCAGTTGAAAGAAAAGGTTCTGTAGTTTTGATTAATACCAACAGGTGGTGCCGAGGGGCTGTTAGCTTAGTTAGAATGATGTCCGTTTAGCAAAAGGGCATTTGTGCTATTCTGTCCTCTAAAGATGTTTTTAGAACAATGCCCTGTACAAGAGACTACAGAACTTCTCGGTCAACTGGTATACTTCACTCATTTTGCTATGATTCACTGATGCCGAGAAATAAAGCTTTGAAATGGGTAATTCTTGCCACGAAATTAAATGTATTAGCCCTATATTTTGCAAAAACACATTATAGTGATAATCCCGGTAGGCAAAGTCTAAAGACATTGCATTTCGCTCATTTGAATATACTGTAGGTAGGCACACTGTATTTATTGGATTGTTCATATTCAGTTTTCCATTGGAGAATTTGTAGATTGTATGGTGGGTTCATTGGCGTAATGGGGGCTGGGGCATGTTGGTTGAAATATTTAGGCAGTTGTTGTTTTGCCAAGTATAGGTTTCTCATTGTTGGCCCTTGTCACTTTTAAAATTTATTTCTTTCAGGTCTTTTATCATTTTGGGATCGAGGCGAAATGTGGAGAGGTTTTGTTACGCTTGTCAGGATTAGTATTGCCCGGTCTTTTTGCTTTTGTCAATAGTCTCAAGGCTCAGAGATGATTGGTTTCGTGCACTTAATCATGGTACCTACTTAAGAGGTCGGGTTATACTCTCCTGTCTTGAAGGCGCTGGCAGCCATAAATATTTTAGAAATTAACTAGATAGGCCAAGCTAACTAAAGCATTTTGGTCTTTAGTTTTTCAAGATGCATTTAACGGAAGGTTTTTGATGAATTTGGAAATAAATCGGAATACGAAGACTTTCTTTGCGCTATGAGGGAGGGTCTTACTTAGAAATTGGGCATAGCTATGCGATCTGAAATACAGTTCTGAATAACTTTGTCTTTGAAGTGTTTTCTTGTATCAAAGCGGTTATAACAGAAACGTTGTTTGCCACACAAAGAAATTCTTGAAAAAGTAAAGACCAAAGTGCTCTAATTAAATTGGCCTATTTAGTTAATTTGTACCATATTTATGGCAGCCAGTGTCTTCAAGACGGGAGTATAACTCAACCTCTTAACTAGGCACAAGATAAAAATATTAACTTATGTATATGGGCGAGTCAAATGAAAACGAGAAGGATACATTAGCATGCGTTATGTAGTCTGTCTCGTTTTCAGCTGACTCACATTTATATAATAGTGTCCCACAATATACCTTGCGTGAAAATGAAATTTGTAGATCAGATTATTAAAAAAACTCGGGCATCTTTACGGTCCCAACAAGTTTTTTTTTGAAAATCAATTAGTTGTCAAACATGGGTGACATCAAGGTTAAATAAATACACGCAGGTTATCTAATCAATGCAGACAACAGTACTTCAATATATTGTGAATTGGTGTTACGGTTGGCAGGTTGCATGGGTTACCACATTTTGAGAATTTGATTTTGTGAACAGTCCCTAGAATAGTTTGGTCTGTATTTTTTGAATTCAACCATACTCATAATTTTGTTTTTGTGATTGTGATTGTGATTGTTCTTCAGTGTCATTTCAGGGTACATTAGAAAAACCTTTTCCTTTTGCATTTTATTTATTAATCAATGCTTGCGTAGTCCTTGTATAGGAGGCCCTTACATTCTAAGGGAGCAAATCTTGTGTATAATAAGAAGCGAGGAAGATTGTGCTTGGCAGCGTTCACGCAGAAGCGAGCGTTTTGTCTCCCCGTGGACCATGGCACCGGGGAGAGAACCGTTCTCGGAAAGTATTGAGTAAACAGTAAAAGTTTCCAGGAAATTAAAAATGCAGATTGCACTCGGAAAATATAAAGCGAAGCTGAAATCCCTGCAGAGCAGGCGAGAATCTTCCAGTAGAAATACGCCAGCTACGTAGGTGTATTTAAAATGAAGCCGGAGTATATACTTAAAACAATATTCAATTTGGGAGGCCGTACTGCCGAATTTATATTGCGTAATAAGTTTGTCATATGATTATGTGAGATCATTTTTTTTAAATATGGCGTTTTTATCATCACAGTAAATTTTCAATACAAAGCTTTAGTCCCCCCCCCCCACTTTGAGTAAATTAGCTGCTAAAGATCTGTCAAATAAGATTCGTGTTGCTAACTGAATTATCCCTGTACGATTAATGTGGGGGTAATTAAGACAGAAGGTCAAGAAAACACAGATCTAGCTAATGTGAAACGGTTCGCAATGCAGTGAATGTATTGCATTTAATTTTTCTAAAGACTATATGGCGATAATTTAATTAATACACGTTTTTTCATTGAGGAGCAGATGGATTGATTATACATACTTGATGTTCAGGAAAATATTTATGTACCATAAAAGCTGATAACTTGAGACAGGGACAAAACTTGAGGCCGAATTGTATTTCTGCCCCTTACAGTATTCTTTGGTCATGCAGGTAAATAAAATTAAATGGTCAACAAGATGCAATTGTGTACAGTATTAAGTTTCGTTCCTTCTGGCGTTATGAACTTTTATACAAAATATGTTGGTATCAGTATTTGAGTATAAATGCCCTTTAAAATACAAGGGCAATCCCGAAAGTAAGGTCTCATAGTATTTTCTTAGAAATACAAACAAACGTTTATTTTCAATAATATTTTCATTTTAAAGCTAAAACATCTATCTATTTTCCTACATAATTGCCATTTTGGTCGATGCATTTTTGCAGGCGCTGTGACAGTTTTTGTATGCCTATGTCTACTTCCATGCCTGCTGGGATGCTCACTCAGACTTATCTTGGCAGCAGTGGGCGATTCAGAACAGGAGAAGAGGAATGTTTTGCTCGGCATAAGCATTCTCCACGACAACACTCACCTCAATGTCGCAGACATGTCTACAAGCTGATATGATATGGGCATACAAAACCTGTTACAGCGCCTACGAAAATGCAGCGACCAAAACGGCAATTATGTAGGAAAATAGATGTAAACATTATTGAAAATAAACACCGATCAGAGAGTGTCACAAAAGGCCAATTCCAGGGAATGTATATTTGTGTTTTCGGCTGCTTGCTGAACTTCTACGTTCAATGTCTGTAGACAGTGCCGGCCAACCTATGCCATGTTTTCAAAGCTGATTGGCTGGAATCCTTGCACTCAATTATTCAAATCCAATCAGGCGGTGGATTTGTGGATATGTATTCGCCTGATTGATTTTCGTTATTAGGCCTGCTTGTTGGTTAGATATTATTTTTATTATTAATTTCGCAATGTAATTAAACTTAAATGTGACATGTTTATGTGCATTTAATATTAGAAGTGCCTTGCATATTTTATGTACATCATTTATAGGTTTTGGTCTCGGTTTTGGCCGAACTTGTCAGTAGATGTTCGGCCAAGGTCCGGTTTTAGTCAATACTCGAAAATCGTTATCGGTCGGTCCTTAATTAAAAGTAAACGTTTCTTTGTATTTCTAAAAAAAATATGAGACCTTACTTTTGGGATGCTCATTGCATATGGGAATATCGGTCGTTGACCGCAAACTGTTTACTTTCCCCCAAAGAAGTTTGCGACGCGCGTTGATCCGAAAGCGAACTGCTTTGCGCTTATATAGTAAGCAAAAAACGAAGCTAATAAAAATGGTTTGATTGACTTTTCGTTTTGAATTCGTTTCTAGGAAAGAAGAAGTCGATAATCGATGGCATCCAGTGAAGACGGCAAGATGATTTGGGATGAGACGTGCGCAGTTACGACCGCGTACCATCAGCCTCTCCGGTAAGAGATCACGCAGAGTGGGAAGAAAGGGCCTTGTATGACATTTTGTCAGGGGTCTTTCACAAAGCAGTTGCACAGGAATTCCTGTTGGCAATTGATTTGGTAACTTTGCCGATAGTTTAATGGCAAAGGTTCGATCAAGTTACATCGATTACACGGTGAAGCTACTAGTAGTGTGGGATGGGACCGTCGACGCAAGTGGTTCCATTACGTAAATGGTCCAATCGCGGAAATAAAAATTACTGTATTCAAATAGATAGCAATAATTCGCAATTAATCGTGTAGACTGGCGCGTGTTTTGAATTTCGAATTGCCCATACGATTGACCTTGACTGAACATTTCTGAAATAAGAAGCGACGAGTAAATAAACTAATAATATAAACGCAGCACATTCCCCGTTTATATATTAATTGATCACTTCCAATGGGGTTTGAACCGTTTCATCTGCCTTTTGTAGTTTTCGAGCCAGGGTCCGCGATGACATCTTCGTTGCGAAAGGAACTTGAGTTGAGAACATCTGCAGTTGATCTACTGTGATTAAATGCCATCTCTTTCAAACAGCTGAAGATCCAGAGATCCAGGAGATAACACTTTTGCCCAATCTTTCCAAGGGCCTAATATTCGGCTGTCCCGCGGCCCCGGTTACTACACGGTACCTACGCGATAAGGAAAGAGGGAAGTTTTTTGTCTACGTTTTTCATTTGCCGCCACGAAACGCATCGACCCGATGCAAAAGGAAATGGTAACGGAAAAAGAAGCATTCAATCTGTAATAAGAGCGGGATGTTGCCCTGGCAACGGGAGTTTGACGTCACTCAGGTACGACGAGAGAGTCCCGCACCTGTTTCCCTTTTAATGAAGAGAGATGGGGCCGGTCGGGGTCGGGTCGATACGAAAGGCTTCCTCCTCTTGCATTAATTACGTTACGAGATTACGGATCGATCTTCGTTTTTGGCCCGCGGACCACACCGCAAGGTCTTCCGATGCAAGTGTACCGCCACAACCCGGAAAGGATAAGGACCTGGAGCGAGACTGACTCGACTCGGCTCGACGGGATGCATCTTGAGGAGGCTTTTATCCATATAAACATGGAAATACATAGTAAAGAGCCCCATTGCGGAAGACACGAGTGCGTTATTACGCATGGCAAATTCAAATTCCAAGCGTGAATAGGTTGGCAATAATAAATCCGATGCCATGGACTCAACGTGAGAATGGAAAGGGGAACAACATAGAAAACTTTTGAATTTGAATTTTTCTAGTGAAATCAAGATGAAAGGATAGAAGACATTAGAGTTCTTGACTTGCTCTTGGAAATCTGTTAGTGCATTGATCACGCACGAACTACCCGGTAGTAGGGCAAATTACCCCAACTAGGAAAAACGAAAACTTTGAGGGTTATGAGGACTCAATAGATAAATAAAATTGAGTAAAAAGTGTTTTTTGATATCTATCAAAATGCCCTAATTGTAATGTTACTCTATCAAAAATGTAACTTTCTCCAAAACTTTAATTCATTTTATCGCATATTTATTATTGTATTCTCCATTTACCGTAAATGCTCGAACAGTACCCCGGGGCTGTAATTATTTTATAACCCTCGCAGCCAGGGCAGTATTCGAATACCGGGCTTTAATCGATACCAGGCTGTAATTGCTTTCTGGAATTTAGCATGTAAAAAGAATTAATAATCTATGGTGTTAAGAATTGTATACAAGTGGATAATCTAAACGAACATTACTTTATTTCAAATGGGGGTAAAACAAGCAACACATTATTATTTATCAATTGGAATTATCAGATACAGTAGTGGGAGAATAATTATGTGAACACAAGTGATAATTTGAAAAAAATGCATTTATTGGTCATAGATGAATAAAATCGAAAAACGAACACAATTCAAGTTGCTTTAATGTGAAATTTGTCCTCCCTTAGCTTTAACAACTTATTGAACACGTTTTGGCATGGAATAAGTAAGTTCTTTTTTACATCTTTCCCTTATATGCTGGTCCCGAAACCATATCTGGATTACAGCCTCAATCAGTTTTTCTTTTGTTGATGATGAAATATTTCAAGGACAAAAAGATATTATGCCTTGATTTGCCAGTAAACTCCCCTGATCTTAATGTTCCTATTGAAAACCTGTGGGCTAGCGTAAAAGCTAGACTTCGCAAAATAGATAGCACAACAAAATCAAACTGATTGAGCTGTAATCCAGTTATGGTTTGGGACCAGCAAATATCAGAAAGCTATAAATAAAACTTATTTATTCCATGCCAAAACGGGTTCAAGAAGTTATTAAAGTTAAGGGAAGACATATTTCATATTAAAGCAATTGGAACTGTTCATTTTTCGATTTTATTCAAATTATCACTTGTGTTCACATTAATTTGCACACAACTGTAAATGAGAAGCTGAGTCGTGCAAATTCTCAGCTATATCAACAGTTTATTTAGCGACCTTGGCTTGAAAACCGGATTTATAACCGGGCTAAAATCGAGACCGGGCTATATTTAGGTTTTTCCATACCCGCCCAGGGCAGTATTCGATACCGAGCACTGTTCGAGCATTTACGGTAAATAGATTCAATAAACGTTTTGAATTTAAATAGTTAGTCGAAGTCTATGTAAGAATTAAAAATGCAAAAGATAATTACTATTTTATAAATAAAACCACTTGGGCAAATTGCATTCAGCAACTTATTTGATATTTATGAACTCTGGAAGGATAAGCAATTTCACACTGGATGAAGGTTGACAGTTGGGCTTATGTTTGGCAGGTCTTTTTAACTCTGAATTTATATTTATGGCTCTGATCTCTGTTTTTCGTTTCAAAATATGTGGTTGATGCGGATTGAGTTGGAGTTGACCGCAAAGTGCGAGAGTGAGACGTGCCCAACTTATTTGCTGTTAGGGTGTGCCCGTGTGATTTCATCGCTTTCCGGTCCCTGTGGGATGCCGAGTGTTAAAAGCCCTGTTAAAATGCATGTCGGGCTTTTAATATTAAACGTGAACCGACCCCGTGCCGCGTTACGTATGGCAGCTTGCGTGCCACGGATTCATGCAAAAGTAAAGAGTTGGCCCGTAGATTTCTTCATTTCTCAATAGCTTAACTGTGATAAATAATTGTAAAACTGATATTTGCAGTACAAATGTTACTATTACTTTTGCCATGCTTATAGGAAACTTGAGCTGTGTTGATTGATTACAAAATACAGTATAATCCCTTTCTTTCCATTTATGTATTCAAAGCGCAATATGCTTTATACTCTTTAATGTTCACTGAATTTGGAAGTTAATGGATGTTTCTTGGAAAACTTTCATTGTAATCCAGAAAAGGTTCTTTGATTGTTAAGTTTGAACTTCAGATATAGGTACATACGGTGTAACGCAGTAAAAGGCCTTTGTATCTTATCCCATGTTTCCTATTAGGCAATAACCTCCATTATTTTTGTTTCTATTAGTTATTAATAGGTTTTCCACGTTTTGGAAATTGCAAAATTTGTAAATTGTTTCCAAAAAGCAAAGATGGTGGAATCCATATCTACATTTTTACCTGTCTTACATTTTATTCTCCTAAGGTTATAAGATAAGACGGTATCGAGTTACTTCATGGATTATTCCTATACGTTTAGTGTAGGTGTAGCTAAATCAGTGTCCCTATTAATAGACCCTCCCACTCCCTTAATTAATTAAATAATCAGGTTACTTTCGTGCCGGTCACTTCACGACGAGACTTATCGGAAGCCGCGTCAAAGAGCCGTAAGGTTACCCCGGGACTATTGACTTATCCGAAAAGCGAAAGTGCCTGGGACCAATACAACTGCGGATTGATCGACGGCCGGCTGGTCGAAGATGCCCTTACCGTGAGTTGAGTTTCTCATCCGTAACAGCGATAGCGGAGTCCCGGCACCGACAACACCTCTGCATCGATCCGTAAAAGCCCGCGAGAGATCGATCCGCACATGTCACTGTTTTTCTTTTGCGCTTGGCCGCTTTCAGCTATAGCTGTGTAGGTAGGTATGTAGTGCCCCATCGATCGGGGCCTCATTCGTAGCCCCGTCCGCTAACCGAATCGGTTCGCAACACGATGACTTGCCGTCGCTTCTTCTCAGCCAACCGTCGTCACGTGGACCGCCCCGCGGCCCATGGCCCTTGAAGAAGGCAAAGAAGCCCCGATATGCAGAAGTTGCGAGAGACCCTCCTGCGCCGAATCCCATCCCTGGCGCGTGACACGCTAGACGTGCCCAAACCGGCTTCTTCCTCGCCCCAACACCAAGGACCCCAGGTACGGTCGGCTTCTTGCGATGACATAGAGAGACCGGATGACGACCGAGGCCCTGGGCTCCTGAACGTGCCCAACGGTGGCAAGGGCAACCGGAGATCCAAGTCGCTCGATTCGTCCGGGGCCGGGGCAGTTACCGACACGGTAGGAGGGGACCCAAGTTCTGCGGACGAAGCGGGAGGATCACGCAGAAGGTCTTCGGGCAGCGACAGGGGCTCTTCGCCGGGATGCGCCCATTGCGCGGTCTGGGACGAGTTGGTTCGCCGGGAAGCGGACTTTGAGAGCGAGGACGAAGGGCACGTGCCTTGCGACGAGGATGGGTCCCAGACTCAGGCTGGGGCCGGTGGCTGCGCCATCACGGTGACTCTGTCCCCGCACACTGCGCCGTGCGAAGGGCACGAAGTGGATGCGGCAGCCGGCGAAGGGAGACCGGAAGTAGAACCGGAAGTGACGTTGTTGCACGTGCCGTCTTCGCACACCAAGCAGCAACGTTCAGCCTCTTTGGACACTGGAGTCCGGGAACAAGGGGCCGGTTCGGGCAACAGCCTACACGTGCCCAAGACGCTGCGTTCGCGATCGGTGGACGACGCGCTGCCCTCCGCTAGGCTACCTTACCAGTACGTGTCGGTTTAGGCCCCTTTGGTATCGATTACAGAGCTACGTTCAGAGGTTTGGATAGGACTTATGAGCTTCACCTACTTGGGGCCATACGCAGCGAATGGTAATCGAAGAAGCGTGACGGCGTTTTATTCACCCGAGTCGAGATATTGAAAATCTTGCGACCAATGCCGGGTCGATACGCAACTTCCTTACAAACGCGAGTCGTGTTTGCTTACTTCTAGGGCTTTTTCCCTGAAGGACTTAACCTCCAATACCATATAACGTTACCCAGGGCTCCCATATAATTTCTCATATGGGTCCATTGATTCCATGCCGAATCAAACAGTGAAGTTCACCTCATATTTAATCGATATTCGTTGTAGAGTTAAAGTGTACATTAATATTAATGCGACTCCTTTAAAACTTCATATTTTTGGAAATGTTGTTTTGGGAATAATAAACGTTTGAATGTGATTAAGCTTAACTGACTAGCAGGCGACCCGTCTTACATTTCCTTTTATTTTTCCCATATTTATTTATATAATGCAATGGAAATTGGTATTATTTTAACTTGGTCTTCTGAATCTAAATTTAGAGTATGTTCATGTCGGGGTGGGGCATCTAATCTCGTTTGGAAAACAGAAATTAATAAATGTGACTAATTTATATTTAATTTGAATAAAAGGTTTTTCCACGTTTCATATGTTTTTTATATATTTTAATTTTCTCCTTTTAGCACATACATACTCTAAATTTATTATTACTGACTATAATAACTCGCACACTGTTGCTTCTGTGGCGATTCCAGTTCCATATTTAGATTCAGAAAGCCGATCGAGTTGCATAATTGTACCAATTTCCATTGCATTATGTGAATACATCTAGGAGGTATCGAAGGAATTAAATGTAATATCATAAAAGATGCGTCATCTGCTAGTCAGTTCAGTCTAATTGCATTCAGAAATTCATAATTCTCCAAATATTTTACATGAAAAGTGTAAGGGTCTCATTTTTAATATGGTTTAATTCTACAAAAAAATGTCAATTAAATCTGAGGAGGCGGCGTGGTTAACTTTTATGAAATTATTTTTTGGTTAATTTGACACAGAATAGCCACATTTTTAGCTGAAAAGCGAATATAGGCCGAGGTGGCTTGGTTCATGACGTCGAATCGTACTTGTGACGTCATAACGTACTCCATTGGACAATTGTAAGGACAGACGTGTCTGTATTCTTTATGTTTGCGTGTTAAGTTGTCACGTTGAATCGTACTTGTGATGTCTTTTCAATTTCCAATGTAGTTGTGGTCATTTTGTTCGCATTTTAATTGTATACGATGCAAGTGTCGGGGGGGGGGGGGGGGGGGGGGGGTTGTTACCATTACTAAGAAGTCTCGGGGTCATTTTTGGTATTGAATCTGTTATTTCTTCCGTTGGTCGCCCCATTGACGCGGATTAACGCAGAGCCTGTTTGCGCGGGAATATGGACGTAAAGGGGATTTATTTATTATCCGATGCAGAACCGGAAACCTGCATCGACCGACATGGGCTATTTTTACTTTCCCGATTACAATATGAATGGCCAAAATGACAGGTTGTCTGTTTGGGAATCCGCTAACTAAATCTTCGACCGACCGTGCTAGCGTACAAACAAATTTCCTGTCTGTTAACCGATTCATTCTCTTTGTTTCTTTCTATTTCAGAAAAGCATTGCCGGACACGAGCGATGGACACGAACGGGGATCTTACAGGAATCTTCCGGATTGGAGCGTGAGTTACATGTCGTATCTTCGTATATATATCGAGTTGATGCATTATGAAACGTTTCCTTTTTCCTTTATGTGTTTTATTAGGAAAATGCTGTGAATGGGGATCATCTTTGGATGCCGATCAGTGCCTCCGGTGAACTCTGCTATTTTTTGGACCAAAACATTTGCTCAGTTGGGTATAAAGGGAAAATTAAAAAGAAAAAATAAATAAACATGCGTACTGTACTTCTCGATTTAAATAACTACAAACTACATAAAATGATGCTATGAGGGCAAAAATGGTCTAACTCGCATGTTGCTTTTATTTGAAATGTGTGCGTTGAAATCTTTCTAAAATTACAAAATAGCTTATTGTTGATCACTGAGAAAGAGATTTTTGGAATCTCAAATCATATTTTGGATAAATAAATATTTATAAACGAAATTTTTGCACAAGAAATTGGCAGTTTATCTCTACTAAATATGCATGCCCCAAGAAATTTGTTTGAAGCAATCGATACAATTTTGTAATAACTGGAAAGGCAATGCATCCCCATAATGGATGTTGATTCTGAATACGAGCGCTTGATACTGCAGCCGTATTTTGAGTGTTTACTGTTGCGTTTATGAGATTTCATTATTGGAAGGTTATGGTTTTCCCAGCATCGTTTCTATATTGGTGTGGGAAATGTATAAGTTTACATTGAAATCGAGAAATACGGTTGCATCTCGGTGCAAAGGATATCGTTGCGAATTTTGACACGGTTTGGTTTGTTTTTCAACGTAGAAACAAGGTCAGAGATACCGATGTTCGTCTTGTAAGATGATCTTACACAAGTCCTGCATCGACCAGATTCCCACTCTGCCGGACAAGGTAATTATACTTTGCAATTAATTATGTCGGTATCCCATGTTTGTGTAGCAATTTTCGAGAAAATTGCTTTTGGATTTGCAGAGGAAGTATGTGTGTAAGCCGACATTTCGTGATGTTGGAGTCAGACAATATCGAGAAGTAAGAAAAGTTTAAATATGGCCAATTTAGAAATACAATGAAACCCCTTTATGCTAATACTGTGTGTCAAAAGCCAAATTAGAGAATAAGTTTTTCAATAGCTTCTACTGGCTTTGACCCGGGACAATTTTCAAATTCCTTAAATACACAAAATCTACCTCCTTTAGCTAATAACCTCTTCTATGCCATAATTTATTATCTATAGCAATTGCAGCAATCGTATTAAAATTTATTACGGATTTGTTAAATATTGTAAGTGCAATATCAGAGAACGGAGGTGTTAACAAAATGGAGATTAAGAATTTGTGGATGGAATAAATTTCAATGTTTCTGTATCTGGTTGTCGCAGCAAATGGTAATCGAGCATCACTGGATTCATAAGAAAAATCAGAAGGGCAAGTGCAAGCAGTGTAGCAAAGTAAGATGCAATTTCTTTTTCTGTTCTATCTCAAAGTGCCTTCATACGATAGTCTCATTTCTTTCGCAGGCTTTCCAGTCCAAGTTATCTTTCAGTTCTGGCAAGGTATGCATAGAAAAGTTTATAAAAGTGAAAGTGTCACGTACGCGGACGTAACGCGGGCGCTTTTTCTTTTCCGATGCCAAAGGATGTGGTGGCCGTGGTATGTTCTTGGTGTAAGATGGCTTGCCACAACAAGGAGCCATGTTTCGTTGAGGAACGGTTCCGAGAACGGTGCAGTTTGGGCCTTCACGCCAACATCATCTTGCCTCCGTCTTGGATCGTCAAGTTGCCTCGCAAGGTATTCCGTGATGCTTGGTTTTTGTTTAACCGGTTTTTGTTTGCACATACCACTGCGCAGGGCTCTTTCAAGTCTTCGTTGCGCAAATCTCCCAAGAGGAAGACTTCTTCGAAAAGAAAGCCGAAAAAAGAGGTGAGCAAAGGGCCATCCGTAAAAGATGGCCATTAAAAATAGTGCAGTTCATAATCGCATCCAAATGTGCAAGGGTGCAGCATTTATGTGTTTGGAACAAAAATAGCCATTTTAATCTGTAAGCCTTGCCCGTTCACCATTCAAATATTAATTTTAAACCATTTTAAAAATGTGGAATTGCAATCCGACTGGAATAACTGCATTTCAAATGTCCAGATATTAACATAATTACGTGTTTATGTTTCTAAACATTCAAACTGATTTTAAAACATTTTTTAATGCAGGGTAATGAAGTCCAACTGGAAAAACAAAATACATTGTATCCTGTTCCATTTGAGATGTGTAAATTATATTTGTACAGATATTAACATTCATACGAATTAGAAGCCATTTTTGAAAAAGTGGAATTTGCAATTCAATTAGATTAGCTGAATAATATTCCAATATTTTGTGCTATTCCTTTTGAAAAGTTTCAAATGCATAGATATTTAATATAAATTCGTGTTACTGTCCCTGAGTTTTCGTACTGATTTGAAAGCATTTTTTAAACTGCAATAACCAAATTGTACCTGTTCATTTAGAGATGTTTAAATGTACTTACCTATTATTCTAATGCCAAACAAAGCACAGTAATTATTTTTCTGAAACAAATCATCACTGGATCACTTATTAAAATTGTTATACAGTATTTCCTTACAACTGTTTGGAGCATATGTTTAATAAACTAACCGGTTCAATACGTTTAATTTTGATTTCACTTTGTTTTAAGTCCAGGTGCAACGAAGTTTGGGCATAACGATTCGATTTCTTTGGTCACTCAGTTTTCACTGTATTTTTGGTTGGGCATTTCAGCTCTGAATTTTTTTGTAATGTGAAAATAACGAGCAGGTTTTTACGTATGCAGGGCGACCGTGACAGTCAGACGACGTTTGTCATCAAACCGATCCCGTCCCAGAACTCGAGGCCGCTGCTGGTGTTCATCAACCCGCGTAGTGGAGGAAACCAGGGTAGCAAGTTGCTGGCCAAGTTCCAATGGCTGCTGAACCCGCGTCAGGTTTTCGACCTTTCGCAAGGAGGACCAGCCACTGGGTATATTTGTGTGCATTTCGCGTGCTGTTGTGCACTTTCTCTGTCCATTCATATTCTAGCATTAGGGTAAATGTCAATCGTGACGATGATCAATTCGAGTGTTTGCGCGGTTGGTTGTCCGACAATTTAGCATTGAGTTGTTTCGCAAAGTGCCTAATTTGCGGATCTTGGCATGTGGAGGCGACGGCACCGCCGGATGGATCCTGTCCACTTTGGACACCTTGGGAATCGACCCGCCTCCTGCCATGGCCGTACTGCCCTTGGGCACCGGCAACGACCTGGCGCGTTCTCTCGGATGGGGAGGGGTAAGTGAGGTCTTAGGCGCCCTAAGCAACCCACATTTGAACGTTGTTTTTCGTTTAAAGGGGTACACGGATGAGCCTATATCAAAAATACTTTGTAACGTTGAGGAAGGAGAGGTTGTACAGTTAGATAGGTTTGTTTTTATCTAGGTTCACTCATCCATAAAAGACGTACGTTATAGCTCTATTTAATGTCCACGTGCTAATAAAGGCAATCAAAGGATGGAGAAGTGGAAGTTTACGATTATAAACGTTGTTTTGAATCTTACGATGGGAGTTTGCATCATTTCATTAGAATCTATTTATCATTTGAGTTGTAGTGATATTTAAGTACTTAGAACATATAAATGAAGTCTTAATCAGGCTTTGATAAGGCTTTTAAAAGAACTTGCCTAACATAACAATTACCACCCACCGTGGGTCTCACAGACCTAGAGCATTTGAAATTCGGATTTTTTGATAGTTGGATGATCAGTCCAACTCTAAGCAATTTTTGACATCTTACAATATATACGTAAAATATGTTTCTCAAAGTTTTAAACAATTTTAATGAATACAAAAATCATGAAATTCAGGCTTTTGACAAAGAATGACACTGATATTTGTACGGTTAAAATGAAGCTTTCGAAATTGGACGTCTTTTATGGATGACTGCTCAAATGCCATTTTTGTGGAGGTTTTTTGTTTGTAAATGTGGCACTTTATACCCTGTGAACAGGTGGGATTTGAAAGTAGATACGAACCCCTATCCTGACCCGAACAATACAGAAGAAGGCAAAGCGAGCCTTCCTCTTGACGTCCTCAACAACTATTTCAGTCTCGGTGCAGATGCGTATATCGCGCTCGAGTTCCACGAAGCCCGAGGTCCGCATCTTGTACGAGATTCTCGCAAGTTTTATGGTTTTCTTAACATCAGCCCATTGTTTCGTGTGCAGAAGCGCACCCTGAGAAGTTCAGCAGCAGGTTGCGAAATAAAATGTTTTACGGCCAGGTACGTACACCACAGGGGAGAGTGTTGTTGCTAGGTATGTATGAAACTGTTTTTCACAAAAAGGCTGGAGGAAAAGACCTGTTGCAGAGAAAGTGGAAGGATCTTTCCGATTATGTGAGCCTGGAATGTGATGGCAAAGATGTTACGCCAAAACTGAAAGAGCTGAAGGTCCATGCGATAGTCTTTCTCAATATTCCCAGGTGCGATTCAATAATTGCAAACAGTTTTCAAAGACATACATGAACAAATAATTGTTTGGCGAAACCGTTTTTTGACCTTCTTTTATTCTGACAAACGTGCAATTTCACCGCAAAGCGTGCGATTTGTATGTTTTCCAGACATGAAAACACATCAACAATGCATATCATATCGGAAAACGAGCTGATTTGGTCCATTAGAAATAAAGTTACGGGCTAATAAGTTTTGACAAATACTTTTTTGGTGCAACTGTATATTGCAATATGCACTAAATCGTGAATGAAAATTCCTGACTTAAAAGCAATGTTCAAAGAAAAAACAAAAAACCGGATACTCCCCAATGGGATTGCAATTTCAAATGGTTAGAGGGGGTTTGGGCCTTTTCATCAGTCTTTTGGAATGTTATATAGCAAAGATCTTTGTTCAAGTAGCCTAGTAGAGTTTTGATTTGCCATTAAACATTACAAATGTTAATCTGGTCTTATAAAATTAGGGCTTTAATGCGTCCTATTGGGCATGTTTCACTATAATAATCCGTGGCATGTTAAAACCGATTCTCGGTGCTGCAGTTACAGCGCGGGAACCCGGCCGTGGAACTGTCAGACCCCGGGACTGCAGCAGCAGAGGACAGACGACGGTCTTATCGAAGTCATAGGACTGACAACATATCAACTTGTGAGTTTAAATTGCCAGTTTAGGGACAAAAAAAAGCATGAGAAAGTGGCTCAGCTGCCAGTACGCGTGTTGGTATGTTTTCAGCCGCTGTTGCAGGCGGGAGGTCATGGCACGTGTATAGCGCAATGCAAGCACGTCAAAATGGCCACCACCCGGACCATCCCGATGCAAGTGGACGGCGAACCGTGCAAACTCGCCCCGTCCCTCATCGAGATGAAGTTGAGGAACAAAGCCAACATGGTGTCCAAAAGCAAGGTTAACTAACTAATTTTTCCCATGACGCTTCTGTCTCTACATTCTTGGTGATTTATTTATTCTCACTTATTGTACTTTATAGAAACACAGTGTACAACAGCATTTGTAAGTATACCTTGCTTTCAGAGTTACCATTTAGGCCCTTGAATAGGTTGCTGCCAATCAAACGGGAAAATTTAATAAATTTTGAAATATACAAGGGGGTAGTAGTTCCGCCTTCTGCCGTTGGGAGTGTAGAGTAACTTCATACCACTCAGTAATCCAAGTTTCGTCCCAAAAAATATTTCGTTCATTTGGTGTTAATTTTTTTAGTGTTTTGTGTGTTCGCCGTTTTTTTCTTCACCTCAATAGCAGCGCCAAAACATTTTCCTTTCATGTCCCTTTTTATTCACAGAATTAAAACAAGTTGCAGGGTCAAGGTCGAGTGAATAGGGGGGTGAGGCAAATGGGTTATTTAATTTTTTAAATCAAAATTGACGCGCAACCTTTGGTGTGAGCAGGGGTGTTCATTAGAATCCGCCATTGCAAAAACGACGAACATTCCAAAGAGCTTTCATTAAATAATTCACACCAAATAAGCGAAATACTTGTTTGGGACGAAACTTGTGTTACTTAGTGGTATGAAGTTACTCTACATTCTCCTAGCGGCAGAACTGCAATAACTCTGACCACAAAAAAATCAGTCCACTTACTTTTTGTTCCCCCCTCGTATGCGGTTGTCATATTTGTATCTTCTATTACATTGAATCGGAAAGTAAATATGTTGGCAAACAAATTCACTTTAATTATAAAAGCAATTACATGTCAAAAGTAAACGGGGAAATGGTTTTTTACTGATTTGCTAGCAACCTTTTTTGTTACAGTTTGCAATTCCATAATCTCATAATCTTTGCCGGTTCCTTTTAGGCAAATGTCTCTCGAGAAACTTTCGGTGGACGTGGCACGCATCGGGATGGCCGACTACGAGAATTACCACTATGATAAAGATTTGCTGAGACAGCAATGTAAGCTATTCATAAATGTCCCAAAAAGATTTCCAATATGGTTTGCAACGTTGTGTTTGTTCCAGCTATTCCTTTGGGGACTTTAACGGTCCAACAGGACGCAGACCTGGAACAAGTACGAGGACTGGTCGCAGATTTGATGAAGGTACAGACTTCGCTTACCATAACAGGCCCTTTTGTTGACGTTCCTATTGGCAATTTCCATCAATGCATAAGTGTGATGTTTGCAAACAAAAGACCCTGCACGGTATATGGGAATTTCACAATTGTAAATTGCAATCTTTCAACGCAGTCTCAGCAGGGAAGCGACGAACCAGACGGCGAGCGAGGATTGCCTAGCGATTGGTGCTTTCTTGACGGTGAGCCCTTGCACCTAACTTATTCATCATTTCTTAACGGGCTAGTTCCTATTTTCTAGGAAATTTAATTACATTTCATAAATGTATATCGTCTCATTCCCCTCATTTTATTTAAGTTTACCACATATAATTTTGGGACGTAATAAGGGGGGGAGGTTCATGTTAATGTGACAATTATGTGGCCTGAAGGGAGGGGGTCCAAAATTTATCCAAATTGCATGGCATCATTGATGGATGGCCCATAACTTTGGCGATTTGATTGAGCGCATAAAGAATGAATGTGCTAAAATTGAGAGCAATGTGGATTATAACATTGACTTCAATTGAATATTGCAAAGCGCATCAAGCTTTGCATCACAAATGATGTGTCCAGGCTTTAGGAACACCCTGTTAATCAAAATGCACCATAATAAGAAAATTCACAAAAGAAAACTCAAATAAGAAAAGGTTTTGCTTTCAGTCGTTCATGGGTTAATTGAAATACACTTTATTTTGTTTGTAAATTTGTTAAATTTTGCTGTTTTTTTTAACCAGGTTTTAGTAGGGGCCATTGTTCGAAACAGTTGGTGTCTTAACAGGTTGCACGTGCGAGAGGTTTTTTCGAATCGACCGCGCGCAAGAGAACATCCACTTTATCACGGACATCTCGAGCGGCGAGGTTTACATCCTGGAACCCGAGCATTCAGAGTCTGAAGCCTGCGAATCCATCGTGAGGATCACCGATAAACCCAACGGTGATCCGAAGAACGAAGCAGCGAAAGCTGGCACGTCCAGCGAAGCGCCGGTGGCAGACCAACAGCCGAAACCGACTGATCCGGAAGACGACCCTGCGTTGAATCGCGGACGACGGCCCAAACCTCCACTCGGAAGAGCTGTCAGGCCCCAGGCGCTTTGCGAACCTAGGTTTGCGTACACTGTTCAATTTGACTATACACTCGTCCCTCCTTTATAGCGTTTAACCAGTTACCAGACTGTACCGCGATAAGTGAATTTGCACGAAGTCTGATTCTTCATTTATGAATCAACTATTTTTGCAGTTAGAGCATAGGAAACCTGTTTATTACCTTTTAAGCATGGTTTATAATATTATTAGAGCTCCCGTTACACTTGTATTGCTCAATATATTAGACAAAATAAGAGAAAATAATCGTAAATTTAACTAGACGAACACAGTTCTTACACACAACAATATATTTGAGTAAGCTGTGAAAGGCAAAGCTGATGTGGCGAGAGACGACTGTATATTGTATTTTCCCGCGTTTCGTAATTGATTGTATCTTTCTTGTATTTTTCAATATGCAGCTACTTCATGGACAACTACCCTGAAGGTTAGAACCAATATTTTTCGGATTTCACTTTTAAGTATACTATCATCATCCCCTTGAGTGAAATTTTCTCGATGCTCAGATGTGATTGAGATGTCCAAGAGTGACGACATGCGTTCGGTAAGAAGTCAATTGACACCTTTTGCTTTCCATACTCATCGTTGCAGCTGGTTACAAGTAATAACCTCGTCTGTGGCTAATATAGCTTAATATATAAACATCTTCTGAAGCCTAATCCTAACAATTCTTCAGATAATTAATAACTTTGAACCAAATTGTGGTAAAAATGAAATGTTGATGTTGTTGTATTAAGAAAGAAACAACACCATTTCTCCAAAACTAGAATATAATACACATTTATTTTAAAATGGAAAAGTTGTGATTTTATGCCACCTTGGAATGGCTGCAACTTTGAGTGTGAACTAACTATAGTAGAGCCAACTATACAGTTGAAGGATCTGCATGCGGCCGGCCGAAGTCTCGTCGCTGTTGACCAGAACGGCATGACGCCTTTGCATCACGCGTCCAGCCTGGGTCACAAGGACGTTGTCAGGTTCCTGATAGCCAACGGTCAGTAGTTATATAAGATACTGTCGTTCTTCGATCATTGAAATTCGTATTTTTGTTGTTTTACTCCTAGCACCGGCAGCCATGATAGACGTGCCGGACAACGAAAGGTGCCCCAGATGCGGGCGTTGTGTCTTTTGCGACAGGTTGTGACTTAAGTTACTTACATTGCTCACAGGGGCCGAACGGCGTTACATTGGGCAGCGGTGAACGCGAGAAGGACCGTGTGCTGCATGCTTGTGGCGGCTGGGGCCGCTCTCACTTCCATCGATCGACAGGTAAAGCGCATCCACTCCCACACACAGGAATCTGTGAAGTTACATGAAAACTACAGACTTTGATCTGTGATAATGTTGTTTATGGATCCGTGGTGAGATTAAATATGGATCTACGATGATACAGATTCCATACACATTCCATACAGCTATGTGATATTTCATAGGGATCCGTGATGATATTGCTTATTAGAGATTACATGACATTGCACAAAAGTCTGTGATGATATTCAGTTTAAAGATGTACGGGACAATTAATCTCATATGAACCGATCCGCGTTATTTAAGCATTGTTTGTATTTAAATATCAATCTCTAAAATCTACAACTTGTTTCTTTTTGGATGTTTTAGGGCTTAACACCATCTCAGCTGGCGCTGCAGTCGGGGGACGAAGAACTAGCAGCGTATCTAGAAAGCTAGTATACTACTACTGCAAACAAATCCATGTACACGTAACCACAAATACAGGTAATTATCGCCTTTCGCAGGTCAGAAGTGTTTCCAGGGACCTACATCGAACCATCAGGAGACCGCGGTCTGAATCCCGCCAAACCCGGAATCCCCTTCGTTGGGACCTTATCGGACTGCGCATATTCATGTCGCATCACTTCACTTGAAAAAGAAACCACTGCTTTTTACTCGAATCGAATATATTGGAAGTTTCCAGGTTGTGATTAAGGACTCGCTTTACCCCCATCCAATTCCCCCATTCTTCTAATAAGGGCACTTGTATATATACATAACTATACATATATATATATATATATACCATAATGGTGACGGTCTATTTCCATTTTTTTTTCCTTTTTGTCTTTTTGGGGCTGAGAAGCACGTAATTCGTTTTCGTTATAGTTCTCTTTTTTTATAGGGGAAAATGGTATTTTAAATCAATTCCGGTACGTTCACTATGCAATAGGTGTAGACATGCAACAACTGTACGATGTACAGTAGAGTGTGCTTAGTTTTCCTACTCTTCAGCCCAATTATTATAGGCCATCCGCAAATAAATTCCAAACAAACGACAAGTATTATTTTTTTTGGAAAGAAAAACAACAATTTGTTGAAGTACCTACCTGTCCTTTGAAGTCCTTCATTTTGATGTGCACATGGTAAGGCCTTAATAAGTACATATTTTTCTTCTAGAAAGTATCAGACAAGGTCCTTTAAATCGTTACAAGTTTGGAAATGTTAAAATATTGAAAGATTGTTACCAGAATGCAAGTTAAAACAATTTATATCCAAGACTGAGTTATCAGTAAATCACGTTAGGACCATTTTATCAGTGATATGATTAATTTTTTGTTTTCAGGTTTCTAGTATAAATGGAATCTCGTGTTATAAATAGAGTGCGGATTTTACGTGCATTTTGTGCGCAACTTTACATGCCAAAATTAGCCCAAAAAACATACAAAAACGTACACAAAAATGATGTCCAAATAATTCCAAATGAAATTAAAACGCTTTTCTGTAAGATTCCTGATCACAAGACGTTCAGCAAAAAAATAAGTGCTTGCACGTAAAATCCGCACTGTAGTTATAAAGCTCATTGCTCTAAAAACAAATAAAATGGTAATACAGTATTGCATTTCCTATTATGGTATTTGGTCCTTATATTTTATTGGCCAAAACTTGCACAATTATATATTCTGCTACAGTATTTGTTCCTTAGAAGGTCCCTACTTTTTAGGGACCAAAACTTGCATAAACCTTGATGTTATTAATATTATCACTCATGAGGAGGCCTTTGAAAAAAAAATTACCATTTTTAATAATGGGTATTTGCGGATGGCCAAAAAAATACAGACTCGTTTTACGTGCCCCTTATGTTACTGGAGGGTCTTTGCGGATCACATCTCTCGCGTCCTATTTCTCTCTCCCTGATATTATTGCGTTCCAACTTTAGATGTTCGTGTTCAACGGACGAATCGTAACACGTTTTTAACGTAAATTTGCGAGAGCACTTAAAAGAGAAAAATCGACACGCTGCCTTTTCACGTATACCCTATATTCACATATCTTGGCAATACTTGTACACTTGTTACTACATTTAAAAAAAAAACAAAACAAGCAACAACAACAACAAAAAAAACGTTGACAGGCAAATATCGGATTTGCGACTTTGGACGATTTTGCTTCAGTATGGGGAGGTTTTGTCCTCATATAGTCACGGTAGTTTCGTTGAAACTGAAGTGTAATTACGCGCAACGAGTAAATCGGTAGCGAACAAGTCGGACATGTAACCCATTCTTTCTCCAATACCGATTCCCAGTTAGCGCAGAGAAAATAGTTTTTCTATAAGTCTTAATATAAGCGATAATAATACGTCAGATCGGAAGTTGCATTTTTAAAACTTATTGGCTTTTAAAATGTTGTTCAAACTATTGAGCCCAATTTTTGTAGAACGAATGTACCGCTACTAATAAACTATTTCGCAGATTCAAGTCGGGCAGCCCGGGAATTCTTTTAGCGCGTACAAAACTTTATTCAGTGGCAAAAATACCGGGTACATTTTGCGTATCATCTCTACAGCGACTCCTGGCCGTGTAGTTGGACGTAATTAGCCGGGAAGAGACCCATTTTTCCTCTGCATTCGCCGCGCCACCAGCCTTCGTCGATCTGCAAGGAGCGAGAGATTTGACGATGTGAACATTGTTCATTGTTTCAAACCGTTCCTAAAGTTACCATTTCTATATTGCAGATCTGCTCCCCCGGATCGAACGAGAGCTCATCTTCAGCAGCTAAAATTCAAATTGGTTATCAATTGGGACGGGAAAAAGCAGGCAGATCACATGGAACCATTCATTCCTGAAAAATTTTGCTTGGTAAATGTTCATAATGATGTTTTTCAAAGCTATTTATTTAATTTTTGTCGATTGGGCATCTAAAATGATTTTTTTTTAATGGAATTGTTTGCAGAAAAACTAGATTTGGATATAAGCACAAAAATAGTAATTTTTTTGAAAATGGAGGAATCCTTGACAGCTTGGGGGTCATTTCCAGAATTTCTTGACAATTAACACATGAATAGAGAAAATAAATTTCATATGAAGTACATAATATAATGAAACTATCAGGCATGCCTAACAAGAACACTTTGAAACTGTATCTTGTGTCTGCGATATTTGATGCCAATAATGAATGTGTATTAAAGATAGCACTGGAATATCTTTAGCACATATAGAAATTAATAGTTTCTTCCTTCACAATATCCATAAAATTGTGCACCTTTTTTGTGGTTACAGCTATAAAATTATTCCCATTCTGATTATATACAGGGCACCCAACAATGCAATTGTCAGAACAGAAACGTCGTTTTTTAAAGAATATACGCATCACAATTCCTTACACGTTTTTCATGTACAAAAGTTATCCAAACGTACTGAAATTTGATATTCCTTTTGCCAAAATTTTTATTGTCAAATGCAATATTGATTTTTTGGCACCATTGTAATCATATTCATGTACAAAAAACGAAATTATGTTTATTAGATTTTTTAGATAATTGCATAGCAAAAGTGGTGCAAAAATTTAGAAAACTCCCTGCTTTATAAAAAAATTCCTGTTTGTTCAATCAAACTTGTTTCATCAGACTTTTTTTGTTTTTAAACAAATATGCACATATTACTTGATTCAATTGGAAGACCCGTTTCATCTTTCAGGTAAAACTGTTCCATTCAGGGAAAGCAAAGACAGTCATGAGTATTTCAAGTTACCAGCTTCGTAATCGTAGAGTGCCACTGCGGCGATCCCCATATCTGTTGCGTCCAGGTCGGTCACCATTTCTTTAACTGGCGGGGAAACAACACTCGTGTCTTCGTATTGGCTTTCTTCTTCTTCTACTATTTCATCAGTCTGTCCCCGGTCGTCATCCAATTCCTCCCGCTTGTCCTCGAAATCTTCCCGATCATCCTCCTAAAAGCACACTTCCTCTCTCGCAAGTGGCTAAGACGACAGTATACTCTTTCGCACGCGTACCTTCGGCAACGCAGCCACGTGGCGCGGAATTTCCTTGGCAACATCGCGATGTGAACTCTCAACTTCTTTCCGTCTCTCATCGTCTTGTTCCTGTGCAAAGTTGGAACATGAGCATAGTGTAAATCGTTATTCTAAAGATATCTTAGATTTTGAGTAGTTTCATGAAATTTTTATTCTTTTACCTTCCAGTCAGAAGCATTTCACAATGCGCGTCATTTTATTAAATTTATAATATCACAAGCTAATTGATTAATTTCCATGATGTTCCTGAATTTTCGGCTATTATTACGTACTATTAAAAACAACGGAAACAAATAAACAATAAATAATACAGAATTGCGCAAAAATAACTGTACACTTACCAAATTTTCATTAACAATTTCATCTAAATAATTAATACAAAATAATAATTCTTTCACTGTTAACATTAATTCTTATCTTCACACTATTAATATTAATTCTCACTTTTCACCATTAACATTATTTTTTGGATTGTTAAATGTAATTACTTTTGCGCAGTCCTGTATTTCCTGTTTTTGAGACCACTTTAACCGCACAACACGCAAGTGTCTCGTGAGTTTGTAAAAGGACTAAGAAGAGGAATCACGAGAAGATCCACATGTGACCAGGTACAATCTCACCTTAATCTGTTCAGGAATGGGAATCTGCATCTGCACTTTCTCAGCGGACGTCTCCTTGCTTTTGGCCTCGCGCTCCCGCTGCTTACGATCCATCTCCTGCCTTCGTAATTTCTCCTCCTGCGCTCGCTTCTGGGATTCCTCTTCCGCCGCGCTAGCGATGTTCTCAAATCTCGCTCGCAAACTGGAAGCCGACTGCGAACCTAGCATTCACCATTCATAAATATCACGCACGTTCATGTGTGTGTGTCTCGTTGCAAACACAAAACTTGTATTTTGCAGTACCAGGTTCCACTTTAGGTTTTGCAGACGTGGTTCTAGCCGGTTTGGTCACTTCATCGAACGCGTGAGCACTCTGCATTCATTTTGCCAATGAGATAAGACGCTGTTCTGAATGCTAAGTTTCTCGACAGAAGAAAACTTACTTTGTCTTGACGGTCAGATTGCACGCCGAATTTGCCGCCGAAGCCCAACTTCATGTCGACCTGCGACGGGTGAGCTTCCACTTTGGTGATCTCGTTCCAGCCCCTAGCGGACTTGTCCACCCGGTCGGTTTGGACACCGAACTTGCCACCGAAGCCCACTTTCATGTCGACCTGCGACGGATGCGCCGCGGTCTTGGTCACCTCGTCCCATCCTTTGGCTGACTTGTCCACGCGGTCTGTCTGCACACCGAACTTGCCCCCGAACCCTTTGCTGTGATCTTAACGTTGAAGCTCGTGTTAAGGGCGTTTCGACCGGATAAGGACCGTAAATGGCACCAAGGTGAGGGTTATGTATGTGTGTAGTCTGGCATTGTCGATGAAGTTAAAACTTACTGGAATTTTCAAACAAGAACAGCTCACAAGTGTTCATGTCCAACTTCAGATTGGCAAATTCCAGTTGACAGCCCACGCATGTGTACAAGTCCAAATTGATATTGGACCATTTCAAACAAGGACAGCCTACACCCAAGGCCAAAGAACTTCCCCAAGCCCAACTTGAAATTGGGAACCCCACCCGTCACCTCGGTCGCATTTATGCCAACTGTCACGTTACCTCGCTGTGATTCGTGCTGCGACAGTTTCTCATGGAAATCCCAGCCGACCGCGTTCTTGTCCACGCGGTCCGTCTGCACGCCGTACTTTCCACCAAAGCCTGCAGTGTAATCTGCAAAGTAACCCAAGTAAGACGGCAAAGTACGTGATTCACAGTAACAGACAGGTAATGATCACATTGCGATCTTATCGAGAGTTCAGTTAAATTTGCAAATTTTCTTTATTATTTATACGGGCCATCCTCAAGGTTTGGACTGCTATTGTGGCCCAAACATGCCAAATCGTTTTGGTTTTGAATACCAATCCCGTTTCTTTTGAAATTAAATGATTTTGTCTTAAATTTATGTGCTTTTTTGTTTTGAATTTAAATGTTGAATTTTAGTTTTCTATTTATTTCATTCATGTTTACAATTTCGACTTGGCGAGTTTGTACCGTAGCAGTACATGCGTGGATAACTTTAGAGTTGCTGTCATGAGATAGATGTCAGAACCTATTAATCAAATTTTCACCAAGCATGATATTGATGAGAATCTAACTCGAGTTTCCTCGACAGATACGAGCAGCGAACCTTTCTGCGACTCGTGCTTCTCAACTTTGTGCTTGTAGTCCCAACCGACCGCTGCTTTATCGACGCGGTCTGACTGAACGCCGAACTTTCCCCCAAAACCCGCAGAATGGTCCTTCTGCGATACGTGTTTCTCCAATTTTTCCAGATGGTCGTGTCCGACAGCGCTCTATCGCAAAAGAAGTGATTGGCTGATCTTGTCCTGATACTACACCAAATACTACTACTACTGATACTACACCTTGTCCATGCGGTCGGCTTGGACCCCATACTGACCACCATAGCCATACGATGCTTTGGGACCCTCTTCGTACTGCTGCTTCTTCACCTTAGCGTCGTCATCGGCCACGCGTTCCCTCAAGTCCCTCATGCTAAGGAAAGGTCACGTGAATTTCATCTTTAATTAATCATGCCCTCTTAAGAATTTCCATTGCTGAACAGTAATTTTACATTAATTAGAAAAATTGCATGCTGACATCAACATGACATGCTTTGCGTCAGTGTGTCTATCAATAATGCTTATTGTTTGTGATATTTTGGAATTGAAGCTTCCGTAGTGACACATTTGGATTATTCGTGTTGGTAAAGTGCAAGTACAAATTGTTTGGAAAAATGTTCAAAATTCATAGTATTTATTTGTGATGCGCCACAAAAAATATTCACTGGAACATTTAGTTGTGTTAATTATGATTTGGAGTATAAAATTAAAATTTAGAAATTACACGGGATATTTTATTTTAAATCATTCTGAATTTTGCATCTTGTGATTTTCTAGAGCAATTAAACCCTAATTAAGTAATATTCAAGTGAATAATAATCGGAGAGCTTTGAAATTGCTATTCATTTGTGTACACACTGAAACATTATTTGATGGAAATTAGTATTTCGCTATAAAAAGTTACTAGTTCGACTCTGTGTCGTTAAATATTTAGTTTATTAACATGTGGTAAGACATAATAAGGGACCTTCTATAAATATTTTCCAACAGATATAAATCCAAGAAATGTGCGCTTTTGTCAATTAACGTAGTGCATATTGGTACAGGTGTCGTGTATTAATTTTGCCGTGTTGTGTAATATTATTAGGGCAAGGTCCACGACGAAAGGGCGGGGGAGGTAAGGTAAAGGTGAGCTAAGCGACGAGACGTTATATAAGGGAGCGTTCACTTGAGGGCGGCCGCAGTTCTCCCAGATCCTTCCACTGTCTTGGACCCCCATCTTTGTTCTTCCTCCGAGATGTCGTTCACGAAATTTGGGTCCGTTTCCCACCCGTCATCATCGCCGGAAACAGTCGGTTCTTTAGCTCCGATTTGAGCCTTCCACATCGCTTTCTCTTATTCTTGTAATGAACAGATAACCACGTAGTAATCGCGTGCTGACAACGCCCTCTAGCAAGTTAGTCAGCAATCAAAACAAATACAAACCTTCGGACCGAAACCACAGGTGGGCGTAGTTCGATTAGTATTTTATCAGTGAAACTTTCGTTTCCGGACACGATGACGATGACGACGCGATGAGCATGGCGCGGATTTCAGTTCGTCACGTCCTCATTGGCTGTTGCAGAATGCGGATCGGGTCTCGCGTTCTGTAGATCCGCATCCCGTACTTTCGTTCTACCCGCTTTTTTTGTTCGCTCCACCCCCAGTGTAATAGCCTCGGTCTTGGTGCAATACAAGGTATAGTGGACGCGTTCTAACTTGTCAACTGCGGGAAAGTCTATTTATGAAAAATAGGTAGAGGAAGATTAAGGAGAGTCCATGACGTTTGTATTGCAGAGCACCTGCGCGACTCTCCTTAACCTTCCTCTAACTATTTTTCACAAATAGACTTTCCCGCAGTGGACAAGTTAGAACGCGTCCACTATACTATAAAGGTATACTACTAAAGGTATACTACTAAGGTAGCTCCCACGTAGGGAACCTGGATTACAGGGGGTGTGCTAATACATACGTTCGCTGGGAACGCCATTTTTTGTCAGTGGCATGCTTTAATCCGCAGCGCTGTTGCATGAAATTGGCAAAAAATTCGAAGTGGCGATTGCAAGTGCCAATAGAAAAAACAAATTCAAAAGAAATATTACGCAATTATAAAATTCAATACATCTTTGTTACCTTTTCCAGTTTTTTGATATTGGCAACCCTAATAATTTCATAAAAAATACCAGAAAATTTTACAGTATTATATTTCTTAAGTATATTTTAGTCCAATTTTGTGTAAAACAACCTAGTATCGCATATCCAGTAGACAGGCTAATATTTGTGACGTCATCGTGTTGTGGTCGTCGCCAAACCAAAATGCATTGTGACGTCATCGTGGTGGGTTCGTCGCTGATTGGCTTACGGAAAAGGTAATTCCGTCGAAATCTAATGTTTTTGAAAGACAGAGAAAATGGCGCCGGTATGATTAATTTCATTCAAACAACTTCGTTTCATCTTCATTTATCACAAATCTAGTCGGTGTTTGTTTCGACTACAAAATACACAGATTTGAATGGTGGAGATGAAGTCGAGGCCTAACCGGTCGCCATTTTGGCAATCAAAAATAAAATGGCGCCGCAGTAATATCTCACTTGAAATATCGAAATAACTTTGTTTCACCTCAAATTTAATTAGTTTGACATTGTGTCTGTGGAAAAATTGATCGATTTGCGCTACTATGATATTGCATTAGGCACCATATAATAAATTAATAGATTCCCGTCGGAAGTCGACGAAAGTGCATGCGGTTTTTATTTTTATTTTTTACTCTAAATTGCAATTAATTTGATCGCCAAGTGGCGCTGAAACCTCGTCATGAAGCCATAGCCCTGATCATCATCACGAAATTTCCAATAGTTTTGCCTATACAACGATCTGACTCGCGTTTTTGAGTTTTGACGCGGACACGGGGTAGAGTTGTTGCTTTTTCAGTCGTATTGAAAAAAGCGGTGCGCGCGGGGACGGGAAACTATTAATTTATTATATGGGGCCGAAGTTAAATAACGTATTGCGAAACTAGCGCAATCAAATGTTAAATTCACCAAAAACTTGTTTATTTTTCAGAAACAATAGGAAATATTTCAATAGAATGACCTCAACCACGACTGACACTGGTAAGTGTTCAGTTTTCCAGTTAGTATTTTATTTTATATTCGTCGCCGGATGCATGAAATTATTATAATGATGTTATGATTGAAAACATGATGAGAGTTGTCCCAATGATTTTGGTCCATTACACAGTTGGACCATTATTGCACTATAGGGCGTCTAGTTTATTGACCTTGTTGTGTAAAATGCAAAATAAACGCTCTCCCTTTAATAAAAGCCCTCCCGAAACTCGGCTATGTGCGGAATGACTAAATACATTATAGAAAATGACGAATTTGAGTACACACAATTTATAAAGTGGTTTTATCACTTTATTTTAGTATTAAAATTGGCCTATTCTAGAAAGGGCACTGCCCTTTATTTGAAAGGCTCCCATGCTGTCACCACACGTGTTGCAAATTATCACAACGCCGTTTCGATTAATTGGGCGTTGACACCAATAACGCCCCTAAAGGCCCCTTCTATATAAAGGCAAGGAAAGGGTCCTTTCACTTCATATTCCGTTGTCTCTGCACGCACTACAAGTTTTCGCCATGAATACTTTCACCAGTAAGTATATTATACTTTGTTTATTGTTCTCTTGAGAGAGAATCTTGGAAATGAAATTTTGGGCCGCTTTGTCCAGTGTTGACCCTGACTGGGATTTTGGCCCTAACGTTGTTCTCCTGTTCCGATGCCATTCTAAGATGCGAGATTTGCCTGCCCATTCTCAACTTTGGATGTTGTTCAAACGAGAGGAGACAGTGTTGTCCCAGTAAGTGAACAAAAACTTCTGAAACTTTGTTCCTATCCAATAGTGAAATCTACCATCCTGCTTTCTGATTTTTGTTATAAAATAAAGTTTTATGTTAAATAGGGAGCAATTTTGTTTTTAATTTTCTAAATGATCAAATTGGTTTCTGAGTGTTATTAGCCGCTGAAGTTGTTATAGGCGGACCTCCTAACTGAATTATCCATGTAGGCTTAACATGGGGATAATTCAGTTAGCAGGTGAAAAGCACTCGACTATGAATCTACATAGAAAGGTAAGAGAGGTCTTAATCTTTATCCAATTAAATACTGTTAAATGTGCTTTCAGTTAATCTTTTGAAATTGCAATTAGAGTAAATAGTTTTTAAATTTAGAAGTGCCTGACTTTCTAGTGGCAAACCCTTTATTTGTTTCTATTAAAATAGCCCTTTGTAACTTGTATTTTGCTTGTTTGAATTTCAGATAAAGCAGGTGTTTGTCCAGCAAACCCAGTAGAAAATTTCAACGTTTTGGTTGCATGTGGAAGGTCCTGTTCGGACGATTCCGGTTGTCCGCTTCAACAAAAGTGTTGCCCATTGGGCTCAAGTGCCCGTTGCTGCGTCAACCCTCTGGCCCAAGGACTAACAAGATCGGAAACTGAATCCAAGAAGTCTTAAAAGAAATGTATTTTTTCCCCAAAAATTTTCGAATTAAAATAATGTAAACAAAAACCGGTTTGGTGTTTGTGTTGAACTTGAACTGAGGTCACCAGTAGTGTCATTTATGGTACATAGTGGTCTTCAAGAAAGAGGAAAGATGTGGTCGTTCTTACTAACCATGATCGTCTTAGTACTGGTGTTTGGACCCTTGCCGATTTCGGCCCAATCGTGTCTATTCTGTTCCAAAGGAATAGAAGAATCCTGCTGCAATAGACATCGACTCTGCTGTTTGGGTCAACAGCCTCCATTATTACACTCAGGTAAATAAATGATTCCACTTTCAACTACTGTAATGCCAGGTGTGTCAAAAGTTATCATCGGTAACAATCATGATTTTGCAAACCAAAACAGAAAATTGTAGGAATATATTTAATTACAAAACTCGGGCGATACGAAGACGATCATGTAAATAATGTTTAGGTATCTTAGTAAGCCTTTTTCATTCTCACTAGATTTACTATAATGGTAATACTATTATATTATTTTGAAAGACAAAAGAAAATAGTTTGTTCACATATCTTTTATTATATCATTGAATTACAATTATTGGAAATTAAACCTGGAATGTCTTTTTTGCTTAATTGATACAGTAAGCGTGGGAATTTATCTGGAAAATTTACATTGTTAAACTGGAAATCTTTTAATTTTGAAGGAAATTTATTTATCTGATTTGATAATTGCAATCCTGATAGTTTCAAGTGACTTTTACTTGTAACACCCCCTGAGACTTTTATAATATCCTAAAAATATGTAATTCAAATGTTTGTCATAATTTGAGCGTTTGCAGCAAAATTTCCACTGCATTTAATGGCAAATAAACAATGTTCACATCGTTTTAGATGCCGTCAAAACGAAGCATTATGATGCTCATTCGTACTTATGACGTCATTACGTATTTTTCTTATATTTGACTTTGACTGACAATCAAACTGTGAATACGTTTCTTTAAAAATTTCTCAAACTCTGTCAATCTATTAAATCCTGTTATTTCCTTAAGTTTCAAGGGGGTGTAATTACAAAATGGTGGCACAACCCCTAAAAGTTGTACTTTTCTTTCATTACCCTCACTGTTAACTTCTGTGTTTTTTTTTTATTGTTCACCAGATTTCTTAAAAAGAGTTTTGTTTGAAATTGCTTGCAGAAATGACGTCCGTTGGGACCTTTAGCGAAAAACCTGGCAAATGCCCTGAAGACCGTTTCCCTGATGCCAGACTCACCATATGTTTGCGAAGGGCCTGTTCAGTGGACAAGGACTGTTTCATGACCCAGAAGTGCTGCCCTTTTGCAGGACGCAAATGTTGCGTTTACTCTGTGTAAAATATACCTGTAATAACATCAAATTAAAAGGTGAACCGACACGGTAGATGTAGGGCTACCAAATTAGTTGGGACCATTTGAAATATTCAATTTATCGTACTGCATGGTAATAAATATTAAATGTGTTAATTGTGAAATCCGCTTTCAGCTTTCTCAATTATTAGCGGTATTCCAAAACTGTTAACGTTCACCTTTATAATTGTAAAATATTCACACATGGAAAACAGATGTGTTTTTTGTTCATTTTATTACATCTATTACACTAACTATAGCTACATGTAATCGAATTGTTTCAATAAATACACAACCTGGTGTTTGGTTTATATTTTATATAAGGTTTAAGTTAGAAGCTATAATTTGTTGCAACCGGATCAACGGTGGCGCTTCGGTCGTTTGGGTATCGAGATTTGAGCAAAGACGACTATTTAGTATGGAGATCCTATTGGTGAGTTACTACATCGAGGAAAATCATTT
>WWPM01024290.1:0-30368 GCA_023279145.1 Glomeris maerens | reverse complement strand
GCGTTATTTTCTTCTTTTGCAGCTTACGCTCACCCAAATAATTCAATATTACCACCGTTTCCAAAAGGTCCTTGCGCATCCTCCGTTTAAAAACATGAGCGTGCGCAGTGAACTGATCAACATCCATCATATAATGGTGGAAGTGAAAAAGTATAAACCAACATTTTAAGTATAATTGTTAGGTAATTAATTTTAGAGCATTTGTGCGTTCATCAACAAAATGCGCAATAGTTTCAATAATTTCATGTTGTATACTGTTTATATTGTGTTATCAAATGTTGTACGTCAATTAAATAACCTGTTGTAAGTGACAATCTTTTTATTTCCCAATAAAACGGAAGTTTGGAGATCGAGCAATTTTAGAAATTTGTAACAATTAATTTCATTGTTCTGTGTATTTGGAAATTTGCAAAGCAATCAAAATTACATGCACCTAATTCACAGTCAATATATGAAACGACAAGTTTTAGTGAACTATTATTTATCACGAAGACATCGTGCTTAAAATGCAGTAATTTCACAATTTTTGCGTAAAAACAAGTAATTTTTATGCAGAACTGTGAAAACTGATTTTGCAGTATATGTATATTGAGTAGACTTAATTATTCTTACCGTTTTGTTATAACATCGGAATTTCTAATGTGTTCTTAGAAATGTCGGTTAGATGAAAAACGCCGCCGTTCCGGACGACCAATAGCATGATCGGATCAACAACATTCGATCGCATTTCAACCAATGAATGCGCAGGGCGCGGATTTTAAAACTACTCGAAATGGAACAGCGCCACCTAGCGGACCAAAGCGGCAATCTGGATGCAAATATACTTTTAAAAAATTCAAAAAATAAATTTTTTGCGGCAGAATTTCATCCAATAATAATAATAACCATGCAATAAAGTAATTATAAATTCCAACCGCCTTGAAAATAATATCAGGAATGCTGGGAATTGTAGTTTTTAGAATATTTTGTTCCGCTGTTCCAATGAGTATCGTTTGCGCGTCATCGGAGAGGTGTGTCCAGAAACGACTCGGGTCACAGTGGCGCCGTGCGGTGGAGATGTTTTCAAACTGTACCTGCCTCGCAGATCGCGATCGTTATTTGGAAAACGAGGTCATCTTTTTGACTTGCCAGTCGTTTTGCGAAAATGGCTGCGCCAAAAAGTGGTCCAAATATTCTTGTTACAGGTACGTGTCACTGCTTTCATTCCATTTATCAATACGTTAGCTCTTGAAATGGCCATTTCGCTGCAGTTGAGTGGGGAAATAGCGGTTTTGCTGTGATGGCGCAATATGGCCACGTGGTTGCATAACAATATTGTTCAACTTGTTTAAATAGGTACACCTGGCACTGGCAAATCGACTTTAAGTGCTGAGCTTGCTCAAAGGACTGGCTTAGAATGGGTGAACGTTGGTGATGTAGCAAAAGAAGGCAAACTTTATGATGGGTTTGACAAAGTTTACGAATGCCCAATCATTGATGAGGACAGGGTAATTATAAATCTATTCCTTTGAACTAAATTATATTTTAATAATCTAGTCTTCAACGAACGAGTTTGCCTATTTGGAAAAAAATCGGTTATCAGTGTTCAAGGTCATGCATGCAATGAAAACCTTCAAAGATTGCACCACAAATTGCAATTATGCTGAACATTGTAAATTTATTGACTTATTTTCTTTTAAAATCGACTTCCTTTCATTGAAATTCGTCTTAAAAATTAACAAGATTCATTTATTACATAGAATTATATGCCAAAGTTTTAACAAATTACTTGTATTGCTTTTTAAAACGCAAAGTTGAAATGTAATTAAGCAAGATTGTGTAATATTTGTCTTCAAATACATTGTAAAACCCTTTTTACAGCCTGCATTTGTTTAAATTCGTTACCAAATTAAGATTGTAACTAAATAACGAGTCATTGTTTGATATTTGATTTGTTTTTATACATGAGATTAACATGAGATTAAAGCTATCGCAAAATTAAGCAAGATTTAAAGACAATATGTCAATCTGCAACTTACTTGTAAATGTTATTGAATAATTTCAATACTTAACTGATTTAGGTGATCGATGAACTCGAGGATCGCATCAGCGAAGGCGGAAAGATCTTGGACTATCACGGCTGCGATTTCTTCCCCGAAAGATGGTTCGATATCGTGTTTGTACTAAGGACCACAACAGCTAACTTATATGATCGTCTCAAAAGCAGGTGTGCATTTTAATTAAATAGGGACTCAAACTATTGGCCACGTATTCGCATTATTTGATTCTTGGGTTTTCAGAGGATACAATGCAAAGAAAATGGAAGACAACATCCAATGCGAAATCTTTCAAACCGTTCTGGAAGAAGCTCACAGCTCGTACCGACACGAAGTCGTACACGAGCTCGCGAGCAACACTCCGGAAGAGTTGGAAGAAAATCTAGAAAAGATCGCTCAGTGGATTGACCGGTGGAAAATGGACAACAAATCGTAGCGAGGATTTTGACAACAAAAATTCCAACATATTCTCGCAACACGATTATTTGCCGTTTTGTTTCATGAATTTTTTGTTTATTTTTGGAAAAATGAGTATTAAAAGGAAACGATACTTCTTATCTTTAAGTGTCTTTTTATTCTGCGACCAAATTGAAGCGGACTCAACGTGGCGATTGGGCCACAATCTATTTATAAACTGTATTCGTTTTCATTATCGCTATTAACAGTTGTGACGAACACTTCCTTCACCGTGTTCCTTGCTGGTTCGCTTGCGCGATCAAAGGATACCCAAGTTGCAAGTGACAGCTGTGCGAGTTGACTGCGAATTTAAGTCGAAGTTGATCCTAAGCATTTGAATGAATAGTGATTTAATGTCAAATAAAAACAAATACTGACAATTGAAATTTCTAAGGTAAGTACCTGAAGTTTTTGCAAGCCTTGTATTAAATAGAGTTTGTTGGTGTGCGATTGAGACTTCTCTGTCGTGGCGGTCACGGTGATATCCTGCAATTTACGTTTGCTTGGAATTATTGTTTTAAGTGTTCATATTTCTGTAAATAACTGCAAAAAACCTAATTTCGAAATGCCCACTTACAACATTGAGCGGTGACAAATTCCACGTGGCTAATTTTAATTCGGTGCCTTCGTTGCATTTTGCCGTCGCGGTCATCGCGTTGCAGAAAACATCTTTGTACTTATGAAACAACAAGCCACCAGTTTGGCAAGTTCCAATTTTAAATTTGATCATTTCGGGAAGAGCTGAAAAAAATAAATCCGTGAATAAATGAATGCGAGGTTTGAAATTTTGCTCCATACCAGTGATACTGGCGTAAAATGAGTTGCGGGCCACAGAAGATGGTAGAGTTTGTTGAATTTTAGTTGCCAAACTGCATCTGCTGGCCAAGTTTGTTTCCAACCAAGGATATTGTTTTTTCGATGCTATTGGATCAGTTGCAACATCTAGAAATCGCCAAATAATCAGGGAAAAAATACCCAAATTAACTTCAAAGAACAGAAATTATTACCTTTTGCTACGTAGAAAAACACGTCTTGGATGGGAATATCTTGCGAGATGTATTTCTTCAAATATTTCATAAACACGCCGTTTCGGCCCGTTTTGCTTTCATACGCAGCGCACGAATAAGATCTGCGATTTGTTAGAATAATTAAACTTACGCTCGATATGTACAAATTTTAAACGAATTAATAATGAAATTGCATGCAAAATATGAAGCATGAAGTCTGACGGAGAACTGGACAAATGTAATGTGAAATAAAAAATCAATTTAACATAAAAACTCACGTTGAATACGCGTATACCAAGTTACGTCTGACCATTGAGCGAAATAGCGGTAAAGTTTCCATGTGCACGGCCATGTTCCTAAATAACCCAATTAATTATGCGTAAGAACTCGATTAAACACGCCCATTTCATTTGTTTATCCGCTCACATCTGCGGCTCTAATCTGCAAGTATCGAGCATGATGAGGCACAACGAGATGTCGTGCGCTTGCATTTTGCTTAAGACGTATTCGGATGAAAGCGATCCGCTTCTAACAAAATCACTCGTGGCATCAACAGGCAAAAGGTAACAAGTCCTATTGGTCTCAAAACCATGTCCAACATAATAGAATAACCCTGAAATATATGCAATTTAATCAAACGCGAAACTCAAAACTTAACCAATTTCTCACCAATTACTCCTGTGTCTAAAAGTTGACAAAAATCATCCAATGCTTTTTCCATTTCTTGTTTGGTTAAATCTAGTAAAGTGATCACTTTGAATCCCAAATTTCTCAAGCGGATCGCCAAACTGCGCGCATCTTCGCCCGGCAGCCGTAACGGATTCAGATTAGTGTAGCTTTGGTTGGCAATTAATAATGCCACTTTATCCTCGACTGAAATCGAAATTACAATCTAATTAACGCAATTTGTGCAAAGGGTGCTACAGATGAAAAACTAACCGAACGCAACGTCATCCGATAAATTTCCCAACTTGACGAGCGCTGGTTCCGATAAGACACTTCCGCACTTATTGTAGACACGACATTGAAACGTCCATTGGTTTTCCTTATTTTCTGTTGATATGTTGTTTAGTTTCAGCTCACGACAAGTTTCATCTGATTAAAAAAATAGGAAATATATTATGAAATCATAATATTTTTCATTGAGATTGCTCTGTGTTTCGGAAGCTGGACGTATTTATTTTGAAGACAATGATTAGTATTTTTGGGATGTGATCTGTTCGACAAGGTGAGACTGATTGTTGTCCGGTGACTTTGGTTAAACTCGTTTAATAAACAACTGAGCTGGGGTTTACAGCTTTTACAAGTTTGATTATCAAAACTGAGAAGTTCAGCGATGTGAACGTAAACTGATAGATTCTTTAAAACAGCGTCTCCATTGAACATAAGCTCGGATAAGCGTGCGCATGATCTCGAATCTTCCTTCCAATAAAAGTACAACTTTCTGAAATCTAAATGCAAATTGCTATTACTTTCTATGGTTACTCCGTTTCTATACCACTCGTAAGAAAGTGGCCAATAGCTCTTGGCCAAACATTGAAGGATCACCGAAGACCCTTTCTCGACGTGTCCGTCGCAATTCAGACTCTTCGGATGCTCAGTGATGACCGGCAAATCAGGCAATTCATCGTCTTCCTCACCTATAATATTCCACATTTTAATTAAAAAACAACAAAAACAGTCAGCCTAAGTTGGTATTTTAATACATATATATACACACTTGATATTTCATTAACGGTCACAATACACCATTGTGTCCACGCGACTGATTCCTCGTTATTTTCGGGATTCTGGTTGCTGATTTTGCAAATATAAGCGCCTTCATCTTGTTTCCTTATATTAAAACCGGAATTTTAATGAATTACTTCCCTGGAATAATTCCAAACAAAATAAATTGAGGAGTAACTCATACCGGACCGGGCTAATATCAAGCATCGGTTGCCGCTGTAACAAAAGTTCCTCTATAACATCTTGGTCCTTTGGTTTACGAAACCAATGAAATGTAGGACCCGGAAAACCTTTGGCCATACATTGCAATTTCAAGTGACTGCGACGACCCGAAGAAACTTCAAGTTGAAACGGCGGTGACATCGTGACCGTAACGGCTTCTGCAAATTTAAAATAACAAATCAACATCGTTTTATTATATTTGTAAAGAATTACTAATTTTAAGCCCATTTATAAATTAATTAATAACTAAGAAAAAACATTTATTTAATTAAGAAATTAATTACATTAACAATATTCAATTTCTGATCAAATTAACAATATACATTTCAAATCACCAATTTTTGATAATGGAATTATGATTTTCGCATTTATTTTCTAATTTTTTGAACCATCCATAGAAACGTGCATTGATCAAGGGCAAAACGCAGAGAGCAGCTGCACTGCAAGACTTCGATACGCGTACCGGACAGAGAATCGATAAAGGAAACGATACCGTGGCGTTTGAACAGCAACAGCGCTTTGGCCAGTTGCAACTTTTCCAAATATGAAACCAATTCTTCGACTGTGATTCTGTCGCCCAAATCTCGAAGAACAGCCCTTCCAGGACTGTCACCCAATTTTTGGGAACTTTTGTGGAATTTCTGAACATCATTTGCCCTATTGCGCGAAACAAAAATATAGGTAATCATCATTGGTATCTTTACGAGTGTTTTAAAATAAACTTACGTGTAAATTTCCGGAGGAATGACTTGGATCAGGTTTTCCCAATTGTCGTTTTCATTCAAAATATTGATTAATGAAAGGTACAGACCTCCATTCATATCATTCACAAAATCGCTGCCATTCACTTGCGTCGAACACATCTTTCATAGAATAAGCCACACATTTCTAAGAAACCAACATGTAAAAACCGTAGGAGAGCGAGAATGACCGATATAAATTGCGCGATTGGCGGATGCTTGAATGGGCGGTAACATCTGACGTCATTGCCGCTTTGCAATTGGCTATCACCATTTGTAGACTGTTGATCGGTTGACGGCAAGGTATGTAGAAGTAATAGGGTAGCACCGCAAACACAATTGTGACGACAACATGGTGCTGTCGTCACCAAACCAAAATGCATTGTGACGTCATCGTGGTGCGTTCGTCCCTGATTGGCTGACGGAAAAGGCAGTTCCTGACGTTGAATGAGATGCGGCAGATGTTGCCATTTTGCCGATTTGTAGTTACACGCGTCGGATTAATGGAACGATTACTCAGCAATTATTAATTATTTATTGCACTCGTATTAGTCTTAACAAATGTAAATTATTTGATGAACTTGTCTATAATAAGAATATGTTGGATGCGGCTATGTTTTGCCGTATAGTAATAATATTTTAACGTGTTTGATCGGTTTTGAAATAGATGGTTTGCTGATTTTTTGAGGGAATGGCAACACTGCTGTAAGATAACCACCTGAGGCTTCTGTAGAAAGTGGAGAATGAGTGCGCAATCGAGATTAGAAATGAATTTCACCCGTTTATTGAACCAGTGTGAGTTGATGGTATCTCAAGGATCAGTTCAAGATGTGAAACTTGAAAAGGTGAGCAGGAAATTTGATTTTAACCGTTAATTAGCGTATTTTGTAACCAACGACACTAATCAATTTCAGTATGTGGAATGCCTGGAAAAAATGTTGCTGGAATTGAAACAATCCCCAAGGTAAAAATAAAACAACAACATAGTAATGAAACCAATATTTTTAAATTATTATATTTCATTTGTTTTTCAAGGAAACCATCTGGTGACACTTTAGATGCGAATACATACAGAGTGAACAATTTGAAAAGGATTCTGTTTGGTGAAAAACTGGTAAATTACAAAAGTTCGATGTAAACAAGTTATTGGAAACATACGAATTAACTTAAATGTGTCAAATTGAAGATCCAGAAAATTTATCTGTCTTAAAAACTAATTACTTCGTTTCTTAATTTCCTTGATTTTTATTTTCAATTTGATTCTATTAAATATAATATTTATTAATATGTTTCAGGAAGTTGCACCGAACAATGCCGCAACAGCCGGCCAATCACAACAATTGCTCAATAAATCACGTTGCGAGCAAGAAAAGCGCAACGAGTTACTTGGAAACGAGAGCCGTAATTTCGTTTTCATGTTCCTTTGAATTTAGTATCTTCCAGTATTTCCAATTGCGCTTTGTGTTGGAAGGTGGGATGAGGTACAGAGGAACGAATGCGAATAATGAAGATGACTTGGATGCTTTGATGAAACACCATCAAAACATGCAGGAGAAAATAGCCGAGGAAATGGTGACTTTGGCCAGAAGTCTTAAAGACACTACGCTGATCGCGGGGAAAATTGTTCGCGATGACACCGAGGTGGGTATATTTTCTTATCTTTTTCTGTTCTTAATATTCTCGCCATTTCCACGATTTGCACGTGTTGCTTTGCACTAACTTGAGTTGAGTTGGGAGAAACTAGAAACTTTTTAACCGGTAGAGGATATTAGTTAATGGGACAATTTGATCAAATGGAGTGAAATGATTTGCCGATGCTACAGTTGCACGCTTAATTGGTTTAATTTTTTGCGCCTGTGTTTGTTTGTTGGTTGCGGGTGACGTCATTCACGGTATTCTATTGTGTACGTATATTTTAAAATCAGCGTCTGGAGAAATCCGGCAAACTAGCGGACCAAAACTTCAGCCGTCTGAAGATGGAGAGCGAGCGGCTCGAGATGCACACCAAACGTTCGTGCAATTGCTGGGTGTGGATGATGCTGGTTCTCGTGTGCTGCACTTTTATGGGAATGATCATGTTCATGAGATTATTCTCCAAATCTTGAATGTCTTTTTTTTGTCGTCTCCTTGTTAACAAACCCAATTTCGAGTCATCGTCTTTCCTCTTTCCATTTGCTACATTTTCGTGAGACTGCGTAATTATGTAAAATACGTAACATATTCAAATCAAGATTCCCTAATTTCCTCCAGAAAACTTGGAACCGTGTCGAATGAATGAATGAATGAATAAATACATGGATGAGTGAACTATACATTCATAGGGTGTCTACTGCAATACCAAACAAAAGTTCTATGAATATCAAGATTGGGTAGTATTTGAAAAGCTACTACACGTGCCACAATTTGCTGCAGCTAAAATTGGCGAAATCAATTTGGATTTCAACTGACATAGTTCTGTAACACCCCGTGAAACGTCCCTTATTAAATTGTCTGTAAATTTATTTACAATTTACTTTGTTTTTTCGCGGATACTAATAACCGTACACATTTTGTAACAATTTTCCGTACAGTTGCTATCATTTTGTTTAGATTATTACTTGTGTTGTATGATCACGTTTCAGGGGGTGTTAGAAAACCGTGTCAGTTCACATCTAATGCTGTCATTTGTGGCTGACCAAAAAAAGCAGTTATTTGTTTGGAATAAGACGGCTGATTGCAAATGGCCAATCGCAAAATGAATTCCACGACATTCCCCAGGTTTCAAGGGATTCCAAGACCAGTAGACACCCTTTTTGATTGCATATTATTTATTGATTTGGATGATATAAGATGAATGAGTCGTGTTTGGGAATGAATTCGGTTTAATGCGTGAATTTGGAGTCGAAACGACAGGGAATTGAAGACGAGAGACGCGTGATCGGAGCGCGGCACGCGTACAAAGTTGGAAAATAATGTGGCATGAAACATTTGCTCAATAATTACTACTCGGACTACATTTACAAGTTTGCGATTGAGTGAGATAGAGAGAGAGAGAATGAGATAGAAAGAGAGAATATAAGGAATTGCGGAACAATCATATTATTAAATAGGAAATGCGATAAAAAATAACCAAAAATGGAAGAGCTAAAAGAGCTCTTATTTGTATACTGATGTTTTCGCATAGTCAATAAGTATACTGGTGCATTGTAACAATGGGCAACTTGCAGTCGCCTACGGTTACAGCTCATTATATCCAACGATTGCCTCTCGAAATCTATTTCTTAAACGGTTAGATGACATTTTGTAAGATATCCAAGTTTCCCCAGCAATTGGAGAATGAAATGTAGCATTTTCGTCTTGATACACTATTTACAGTTTCACATTTAAAAAAAATGATAGATTGCGATACACACATTTACATTTACGGATCTTGGCGATAAGTAGAGAGACGTGCAATATTTTCAAATCAAATGTTTCCCATCCCTTCTCCTTTTATCCCCTTTCCCCTAAATTCCCTCAAAGAAATATTTCTTAGAAAATCTAGAACACAATCTTGTTGTCATTTCTTGCATTTCTTCCAAAATTCTATCGCCGTTGTAATAATATACAGTAATAAATAGGCTAGTGATTAATCGAAACGGTACGATGTTGGTGCGTAGTATACTGCGGTACGTCACTCTATCTAGGCCCATTGCTCTGATTCGAAGCAAAGTGATTGTGGCGTGATGATGGAAATATATAAGTTAAAGGCTTTCGTAAAAGTTAGAGCTGCAATTTGGTGAATCAGTGCTTCGGCTTTGCGCTTTGGGCGTAATTAGAAGAACCGCGTGGTGAAGTTGGTGCTATGTGAATGTAGTGAAAGAATCTTGGTCACATGTTGACATATCATATCATACCAAGGTCTTGATAGTGGTGCCCAACAATAAGTTGTTGCGTTGATTATTACCAAAGTTGTTTCGTCTCGAAGAGTTCGGATCGGGTTTTATGCGTTTTACATAAATATTATATATTTATGCCGTGTGAAAACTGAATAAACCACCTGTCAACTGCTACCAGCGATGTTCAAGAGCAGAGTAGTTTGGACCAATCCAAAAATATCTTGGTGGTTTGGCGCACGTGGACGCGGAATCGGAAGTTTGCGTGCGAGCGATGTTACGCGGCAGTCGAGTGAAGCTGGAAGATTACGATATGTCAAGTTGCTTTAGTTGCAGAAGTGTTCTTCCTTCATGAATGTGCACTGCTCACAGAGCACTCTGCAGCACCAAACAAATTTGCAGTTGCATTTCTCCGTCACTTTCCTCACAACTGTCTGATATCCTCGGCCGCAACAGAGTAACCTGCAGCCGTCGATGCCGTAACTTGTCTTGTTACACAGACGACTTTTTGTACCCAGAACACCCAAGCTGCAAAACAAAGAAAATGCAAAATTTCATTATATTGAATGTTATAATATTGGTTTTTATTGGATTTTCATCTCAATAGGTCCGTGTTGCATCGAGAGCTCAAACCGGTAGCAAAAGACAATTTTGAATATACTACTAGTGGTAGAATTAGAATTGTTGCAAATTTAAATTTATTTATTTTCCATTGTTACCTTGGGATCTGAGTGAAAATAGTTCAGCTATATTATTGAATGCGCATTTGATTTTGAAATGGTGAATAAGAATTAAATTGCGGTTTGTCATGGTCCATAAATTATGAAGATCTTTCGGCCCCAAATATAAAAAATGATGAGGAAGCTTTAGATATTTTTTTTTATTTCATTTTATTTTCAGTGACCCACAAATCTCCTATAAGTTGAATTGTGTGTTTTATGATTTATCTGATCTTTCTGGTTTGGTTTTGCTTTGGAATTGCGCCTTGGATCAGCGTACCTTTCGTTACGCTCGCAGTAATTTGGAGAATCCTCCAAGAAAACGAGATCTTTCTTGGAGGGTTTCTTCAAATCTTTCTTTGATGGCTGCAATTTCTTTTTCTTGCGATGGGCCATTTTAACGATTGTTGCACCATCAAATTTTTTGGTGAGGTCGTCTCCAATTTGTCGAAAAGGAGCCATCCTTCGCCAGCAAACCCTGACTGAGCACGACCCCGACACTCCGTGACACTTGCACACCAATTCCATCTGTGTCCTGATGGCCTGTGAAATGACCATTAAAAAGCATCTTACAACGTTGAAAATATATGAGACATCTTATTCGGAATTATTTATGTTGGTTTTAAGACGCACCTTGCTGTTTTCCTATCTTCCCACACATGGGGGGGAAAAAAGTAACCTTTTGACATGAACCATCCCTTCTTTTCATAGTGTATTTACACATGTGTACATTATGTCATACGAAATAAATGGCAATTTTTCTATGAATGAAGGTCATAAATTGGAAGGAAGAAATGGTATTTTCCAGGTCATGAAGGTAGGCAATACGTACCGGATTTTATTTTTAACGCCAAGTAGTGTAATTAACAACCTGTCCTGAAATTTACGAATTGCACAGAAATAAGTGAAAGAAAACGAATGTCGTTTGTACATTTTGATTTTAATGAATATTCAAGGAGATATTGGCTGTTGAAGCTTGGTATGGAGCACCTGCTGCCTCGCAATTTTGCTGCCTGAAAATCCAACTTTGCAGCCATATAACTCCATCAATAATCATCGCATTTAAAAACGGTTTTCGACATTAGGTTTCTTTTAATGTATTTCATTTATGCCGTCGATGTCAGTGATGACTATTTAGTCATGGTTTCTTAACTATCTCGATAAATAGACATACCCTTCGACCTGCTTCATTGTTGTGCAGGTTCATAAGACCTTCTGCGGAATCACGGTCCTCCCTGGCATCGACAAAGTCTTTGCTGAACAAAGATCCATACTTGACATCCTCTGAACAGCCTCCCCATTCCCACTTGCCCCTTGTAGGCCTGGACCTGATCCTCTCGTCGCAGCCGCATGCCGCTATCTCTCCTTTGCTGCATGCCCTTGTGATGCTATAAGCCACTCCGGCTGCCGAAATTGCGTATACGTAAGCTGTTTCTCTGCTCTCTGAAACCACAACCAGAGAGAATCACAATCGTTAATTCCTTTTGATGGCAACGAATGTTGAATCATGATTCCTATTCCTTCCGCGTACATGATAGGCTATACACATTTGCGGCAGTACGCAACCGTACTTGGGTTAACACAATATGAACGATTACGTTCTTATAAATTTGTATCACAATTTCAAATTGTATGTATTCCTGCTTTATTGTAACAAGAGATTCATTACCCATTCTTCAAGTGGATTCTTATGAGATCATTCCAAGAAATGAAAGGAAGGAATCCGCTTAAATCACGGATAACATTACCGTTCCAAGGAATTGGATTGACAGATTCCTTCCTTTCAATTCTGAGACATTTATTACTCCTCATTTGAAGATGTAGCCTGTGAATGATCATTAGTTAAGGCTTCAGCATTTTTTATTGCTTGTTGAATTGCATAATTCCTTTGCAAAAGTGAAACTTTTAAGGCGAGAAATTTCTTTTTTAGTTACAGGCATAAATCTTGGTCTGATTATTACAGTATGGTTAAAAACAACTGCAGGCAAACAGACTTTATACATGATACTCGTTTCAAATCTTGCATTTGGTGTAATGAAGCGTGAAGTGCGTGACAACATGGTAGGGACAAGGTTTGAAGCATCATGATTGAATGGCACAAGGGGAGGTGTTCAAAAAATAGAAGTTGTTGCGTGATGTAGTTTTGAACAACGCCCACGTGTACCTACCTTCTTTCTTTCTTCCTAATAATGTCTTTCTACATGCAAATTAGTCTCCTTTGAATTTTATGATTGTACTCACTGAAGAGACCCGCATTGGACAAACCATTATAAATCCACTTAAGAGAAGTGTACGTTAAATTAAAGTCATTATTGCCAAAAATATTTTTTAATGATAAAAGTCATCTGCTGAGGTTGATATATATGGATTTCTGTTCATCGGAATGAATTCAAACGATTATTGCACAAAATGGAAGATTTCAAAATTCACCTCCTAATTACCTTGTAAAAAATAAAGTTTCAAACTAGCAATATGGTGCACATGTCTCTACACTTTTATCCATGGTTCCTTTCTTAAATCTGCTCGCCTAGCAACCTATTTGTACTTTCATTGGACTTTTATAATTTTTACATGCATGTTTAGCCTACTGGACATTATTTTAAATTTTAATTTTATACTCCCATGAATTGAAGCTATGTATTAAGCCCATCAATATGGAGTTTCTGTATATTAGGAGTGGGTAAAGTGCTCCCCATAATTACGATTAACATATAGAATCTATATTTGGAACTGATGAATACAATTTAGGAACCAGGCAAACAGCCAAGTTAAAATTTGTTCAATTGGCTAAACACATCTGTCAATTTTAATATTTTTTTTGAGAAGCAAGGGTTCTAGAAGTTTCAAATTAAGCAATTTTTGAATCTCAGAAAATTAATAATGAGTAACAAAATCGCATTTAAATCTCATTTGCATTGTAATTAAACCAGATATGTACAGTGTTGTTTAATTGTTTTGTCTATTTCAATGTATATATAGCTTCACATGCACCATCTCAAAGGTGATAAAGTTAAATACAGATGTCTCATGGCCGTGGTTCACTCTAATCTCTTCATCCACTCTTGGTTATATTAATCGTGCACAGGAATCATATTGCACTTTAATTAAGTAATTGTTCAGCCGCCATTATAGCAACATAACATTTCATTGACTCAATATATTTTTCAAGTTTAACCGGAATATAACTCGCAAAAGAAATTAATAAAAATTATTAGCATGTTTCATATAATTTATTTGAAACACATGTAATATATGATCCCATTATTTTTTTTGCATTTTGGCTTCTAAATTGCTTTTTTACTACCTTGCATGATTTTTGCCATTACGGAATGAATGAAGTGTACATTTACACCCGTTTAAAGTCTGGCCACTTACATTACTTTGCTAATTGACAATTTTTGTTTGCAACAAATAAGCATGATGGAAAAGAAGAAAAAAAAAACAACAACATACTTATCCAAGTTTAAGATCGCAACAACTGTCACTGAGCAAAAAGCCTGCAATGTATACGACCATGCAGTGCATTTTTACTATTCACTCCACTCACAGCTTTTAAGACTCGTATCTTTGCATTTTTTTGCACCACTGGTTTCAAGGGAATTCTTATATCACCTTCTGCCACCCTTCAATGTTTTTTATTTGGTTGCAAACACTTGCTTTTGTCTTTTTATTTTTGGCACAAGAAACCTAAAATGCATTTTGTGATTTGACGATGCAATTTTGACACCTGAACAAAATGTGTGGGTGTTTCTCGCAGTTTTCCTATCTCGTATCAGAACACGTCGATAAGCTGAGTTTTTGTTTTGCTTTTGAGGTTTTGAAGGCTTAGTAATGGAGAAAAAGGAGCAAAGTAAAGCACACCTTGTTCTTTGGTGTGAAGCTGAACCTGAACCTGAAGCTGAAGCTGCATGATGTCTGATAACAACAATGTTTGCTGCATGCATTACTATTATTTGAAAAGCAAATCAGTCACCTTTTTGACCCGAGACAGAATTATTTGGCTTATTATAAAGTTTCCGACTTCTGCTCTCAACCAATAACACGTGTCTTCTGTTGCCATTTTCTCCTGTCAACATTTCCCCAATTGTTTGTAAAAGACTAAATGCAAGATAGTATAGGGTTAGTAGCAGTAGACCTATACTACACCCTCAAGTCAATTTGACACATGCATTTCCACCTATTTAACGAAGGAACAGTTGAGAAATAAAGTAAATAAATTATGAACTATTCAACTTTCAATCCAACTAAATGCACCTTACCTCGATCACACTTATAATTTTACATTGACTGGCACCGCATTTATTTTTAGGCAATCTGAAGAATATTATTAAATGAGTGGAACTTTAAGAACTAATTCTGGAACATGATTAATTTAAACAGTGATTTCATAAATAATAAATACAAATAAACGTATATTCAGTGTGTAATTTTGTAGCAATTTTAATAACTATAAAGTACGTTTTGCTAATAAACTTAATTTAATGCATTATAATTTGGAATATAATTGCATATGTATAAGTTTTATTAAAAGAATACTATCATTTGTTCTTTTCTTTAAGAAATGCTATAAAACAACAATATAGCAAGGAAATGTCATATGGGGTTGAAGATAACAGACTTAGGTCCTTTCCCTTCTAATGCCCCTTTGTAATTATGTTTCGTGCCAAAGTCCAATATATAAATATTTAGTATGAGTATAAATGACAATATAGGCCCTATATATTATAATGTTATATGATAGAAATCCATGAAATGACAATGCCAATGTATTGCATCTGTTTGATTACCATCGTTTCCGGGAAGGTTTCACTGGGAAAATGGTGCTTTGTGCCCCAGCATTTAATGCTTTATTCGCAATAAAATTGAAGACTGTAGCAGTTTGTGTGGTCCAAGATGACATCAGTATTTATTGATCGTTCATTTTTATTCCCTATATATGTGCAGCTGACTGTGAGATTTATAGCCGATAGTAGCATTTCCTTGATGCTGTTTACACAGCTTTATCCCATTGCTGGGTGTTTGCAACCAAAATTACCCTGCTTATATTACCCTTGCCCTTGTGGACATATCGCTCGTAAATTCAGCTCTGTTCACCTTTTCCTTGAATTAAGAACCGAATTTGGCCTATTTGGTGTTGAAGGAATAAATAACAAAAGTTGTAAGTGCATTTTGACAATGAAATTCCAAGAAGTATTACTACTTATACCCCATTAAGAATAATAAAAAAAAGGCATTTAAAAGTAAGACTAGGTGTGTGAAGGTCACTTCTAGAAGTGGTATTTATTGTTGTCCAGCTTTGGTCATTAGATGAATTCTAATTAATCCACCCACATCTTAAAGTTTTTAAGTTCAAAATGTTAAAATAAAAATGGTTAATTATATTTGTGAAATAAAATGTTTTACTGCATGGTTGTTAGCCATGCATTTTAATGAGGCTATTTACTTAAATAAGGAAGGTCGTGACTAAAAAAATGCACCATGGAAAACAAATTACACGGGGTTGCATCAATAACACAGCAAAGGTGACGATCGATCAATCAATCAACTCAGCTGGTGATTTGGAAAAATGAAGCGTGTAAAACTATGTTTATTAAAGTGGTTGCATGGACCTAAATAATGATGGAGTGTCCAGACTCCCTGCAGATTGACCTGACCCAGCTTCACTTAAATGCATTCTTCTCTTTCCCTCTAGTTCATTTGCTAGTTGTGTTAAGAAATTTTTCAAGAACCACCCTTTTACTTTCTCTTACATTTTTTCCCCATTCTGCATCAATATTTTTAAGCATGAAGCTCCTTGATGTGTTTCAATTTATAACCTGAAGTCAGACTGTTGACAATTATGTTCTCAATGTTTTAGAGATAATGCGCTAAAAATCACAACTGTTTATTAAGACAAACAATGTAATATTACAATATAGGTGAAGCTTTTAATATAAAGGTGAGAAATGGATGCAATGTAAACATGGATTTATATTTATAGTAGTTGTATACTGAGTTTTCTGTAATATTTCAAATGTGTTCAAGTGTATATACTAGGTAATAAGTAGTTGAATTAATTACAAGATTTGTTGCCATAAATTGAGCTATAAATTTTGAATGACTTCATAGCTAAATATTGACATTCAATTTCAGTGTTAAATTACTGTAAATTCATTTTTAACCCTTTAAAACCTGTTTGGAATCGAGACTCTATTTCTAAACGGTTAAAAGCAAGAGCCAAACAAAATATGATTGACTTTACAGCAGCTATAGACTACTTTTCCAATATTGAATTGGAATTTTTAAAGCATGTGAATTAAATTGGAACAAATAATAAGTTTTGCAATACATTTTGGTTTCAGATTCTTATTATATTCACATTTTATTCTGAAATGAAATCATGTAGGAAAATCCCGACTTACTGATCATGAGCACTCCTCCAAATACCAAGGAACTATTGGTGAAAGTTGTGCAATTCCAACGATTCATCTTGAACTGGAACTGACATTCATCGATTCCCATTTTCGCTCCTAATCCCACAGTTTTTAAAATGTTCTCATTCAGTCCACACAATTCTCGTTGACGTTTCACCAAGTAATGCAACTTGTTGCAGTGTTGCTTATAAGTTGTGGGCTTTAACTCGAGGGTGCTTTGGTAGGCACTGGGAGTTCCCAAAAGCCTGGAAAAACCAAAACGAAAATTACTATTATAACTGCTGTGATCGTGTATTTCGTGGAATATATCTGTTTACAGAAAACGAATGAAGTGAAACAAGCCTTATTGAACATAGTTCATCTATTGGTATATACAAATGAAAGAAATCAATAAAATTAATTTCAATATCTATACTTAATTTATTGAATGTATTGTAAATGTAATGGATTCAATATCCCTGTAAAATATAACTTCACCATATTCCAATTATTTGAAGTAAAGCCGCTTTTTGTCTCTGTGAAGTTTATTTGTTTCGTTTTTTATTGCTATTAACTACGAATTGAGCACATAATCATGTATTGAAAAGGATAACAGGATAACATCTATATTAATGCTTGAACCATTTTCTAATTCCACTGCTTAGCATATTACTATGTTAAGTAAATACTACATATACGTATGTATGCAAGTAATGTAAAGTATACAAGGATTGTTAAAACCAGTTTTCTTGTTTTTCATGTTCTTTGTCTATTATCTCGAAAAAGGGATTATACAGGTGTTGTGTAGATGCAAAGATGCAATTGCCTGATTTCAGTGTGATTTTGCACCTGTTTTCGCATTTGCTTTCAAAGCCTAATCTGCTTACAGGATTACAAAAACAAAGATAGACAAAAAATGGCAAAATATATATGCATGTGAAGTTGACCACCTGTTCATACAGTATAATATAAGGTCTAATAATAATATTGCTGAGCTGCATATACTATAAGCCACAATGCCATGTTTAAGTGATGGTTTAATGACTGTCCAAAGAATGCTCAGTGAAATCAGAAAGCAACTATTAATTTCGCTAAATTGTTTTTTGATGAAATTGAATTTATGTGCAAATTAGAAATTCGCAATAAGCTTAATTATATAGAACAATGTTAAAGAATATTCACACATTCTAATTTGCTCTTCTTTTTGCAAAGTTCACATGTAAGGAATTGTTATGCATATTACTACAACATACATATATATTAATATTGAGGACCTTTGACAAATATAAATGCAAAATTGCAATGTGTGGCTAATGACTGCATTACAAATGCCTGGGTGTAATAGGAAAGTAATATGATAGACTAGCTTTCAATACAAGTTGACTGAATGTCTGCAAACAATTTATTCTATTCATGGGTCCTACCACATGACAGTAGGTAACTGTATGTAGGTCTATTCATGTACATCTAAAAAATGGCGTCCCAAAATCGGTTTTCAGCTGTGGGAAAAACATGTTAGAACATGGGTGTAAAGCTTTCATTCGAACTCTCATAAAGGAAATATTGATCCTTTAGGGCCACATTTCTCTGTCCAAGCGATACATGCATTTATATAGCAAAGGACACCCCTGTTTCCAACATCGCATCGATTGAAACACACAAAGGGCTTCACCAACCCACATAACACCATTTTCCCCTTCTTGCCCCTCTTCACTGTTTTTTCTTTTTTTACACTCGCCAGAAATTATCTCATTTTGCCATCAAATTTCATAATTTATTCGTTCGCATATACAATGAACACTCACACTCACGTGCTGATTTATTATGCATTCGCTGTCAGAATTGACTATTTTACCCCTTGAGAAATGGCAGCCATTTTTATAAACTTAGGTTTTGGATTTAAAAGGGAGTTTTCAGTATTTGAAATTATAGCCTATTACATTTTAACAGGTAATGTAAATGAGTTGTTATTTGTTTGTAAATTTAACATTGTTGTAGTACTTTAATTAATTACACATGTTAAAAATTGTCAGCATAACTAGTATCTGAATATTTCATGCAGAATATTTTTCACATTAAGGCGACAATAAAATATTAATGCCCCATTGATACATATTTGTAATTCAGCAAATGTAAAATACAATTTAGGTAGCTTGTCTAAAGCGAGTTAAACCTTGACTGAAATAATACAGTGTTACGAAATGAACTGTGCCCTTACATCTTTATCTGAACACTGTGTCCAGATGCTTAGTTACAGTTGAACTTTTAACATCAATACTAAAGAAGGGATGAATTTCGAGTTGCCAACAATGTGTAACAACTGGGAAAATTAGCAAATTCTTTAATATAAAAAGGGTATAGTTTTTTCTGAATAAATCTGGCTATGAAAAATATAAAGCTCAGGGAAATTTTCTCATACCGACATTATTCTTCAACTACATTATGTCTGGCAATGAATATCTCTTACCCCATATCATTCCACTTGAAAGTTTCCATAATAAATTGTATTTCAAGTTATCTAAGGCCGATTGCATTGCTCATTTTTCTATTCCCACCCAATCAACGTTTATAGTAATCAATTCGGCCATTTCTCCATCCAAATGCAATGACAGTGACTTAGGGGCTTTTCTGTATAATTGAATGCAATGAAATTCGCACTGACAGCGTCGAGTTTAATGATTCATTGCAACGCTCGACTTGTCGCCAAACTCTATGTAATTCCCTTCTGCATTTTGAGCACATAGAAACGCATACATGCGTGCTCAGCTCAACTTGTCAGCCATCTTGCGGCCGGCTATAGCACAAGGCTTTCATGCAAAATGGCCGCCAAAAAATAGTAAACACATATATGTATAGTACTTGGCTGTCTACATGGGGTCCTAGCAGCAACCTATTAGCCCATTAGCTTCTCAGATGTCCCACAACCGAACGGCTCTTTTGAAGTTAAACTAATGCTGAGCTGGGGGAAAGGGCCCTTGCGGCCATTACCCCCTTAGCCAGTGGTTATTGTCAAGGGTAGGGGTGGGGTCATGTGGTGCGTGCGCAGCACCACACTGCAAATTGCGCTTTCTTTTCATCCATTCTTTGCCTGTCTTCGTATTGTGTTTCAGGCTGCTTTTCAAACGACAAACCGCCATTTTGTTTGTTTGATTGAGACAGGAATTTGGCATTTTGTTCGCTCCAACAAAGACACATAAAAGACCAATGTTTTTTCCTCCTCTTTTTCAGATTTTTGTTTGCTTTTTGTTCAGTTTTTTCTTTCGATATTGTTTGACTTTGCTATTAGCTGGTTTTACAAGAGTTGGAATCTTTTGTTTGGTTTGCCTAACTTCACTTGCGTGTGTAATTCAGTCATTTGATTTTTAAATTTCATATATATGACAGTATTTCTCTTTATTTTGTTTGTGATATTTTACTTTTACGTTGTCTTGCTTGGCTTTAATTTCTAATTTACCTTTTACTTAATTATGCCTACATTCGCAACTAGTACATTGTTTGATTTATATTTATTCTTTAGTTTCTCTAGGCAATGTACTGTTACTTTTTTTAATTTTCACTATTTCATTGTCAGATAACTTAATTTTCATTTCAATTTATATATGTAGGAAAATATTGTAAAGATTCTGACTTTTCACTTCTCAACATTCAGTTTTAATTCTACTTGATTAGAAAGGTAATGAAGGCAGTTATAGAAGGAAATCAGCTTCACATGAATTATAGATGAACTCTAGCTGCTAAAGTGGTGCTCATTTCTATGTATATATGTGTTGTGAGCATTTACATGAATATGTGAATTGGCAGTTTCCTCTTGCATGCAATTATATATAGCCAGGAGTTTTATAGCTTGACATGTGAATGCTACACGAAGGTTTCCTTTGAAATATGATCGGCATGTGTTCAATTTTTGAAGAAGGAAGTAAAAGAGAACCTGGCTACTGTCAAGTTGATCACTACATATAAAGCATGTGGAGTTTAATTGAAAACGACAGGAGGCCCAAGAGGAGCCATTTTGCGCCTCACCAAATCACGATCATTTGAAATGAGACCTGTCTCAGCAGGAGTCTGCCGTCTCATTCAAATACAGTTTTTCCTTCAATAATTTCAAGTGTACATACTTGCACAACCTGTCAGCAACTTCCTAATAATATCCTTTGAAATCTCTTTTATACCGAAATATTTTATGAATGCTCAGGGCAATTAGCTTCATTGATGGAGTCTATAATATCACCAAAAAGAGAAGGAAAACTGGGCGTGGCTAAATTTCAGCCAATGGCCGTCTGTCCGTGTGGATTACATTCTCCTGGCAAAAGAGTAAACGTAGCAGGACATTTCAAAATGGCGGCTGCGTTCAGGCGATCACTGTTTTCTGAAATTTCTGTGGTTTTATGTGAAACATCTAATGCTGATGTCAACCAAGCACACAAAAGGAAGAAAGGGCAAACAAATGGTACAATTATTAAGAGAATATTTTCTGAAAGATTATTATGAGCAAAACACGCTTCCAACTGGCTGCTCATACTCGCACCAGGAAGAAGTAAGCGAAAAATTATGCTATGCTTCAATTGGTAAATTTATAGAAAGAGGGCGGGATAAACGAAATACTCTCCGCCCAGTGTTACCTTCTCTCTTTGGTGATATTATAGGTGGCTTAATTCTGATTGCAATATTTGAGAAATTAAATGAGTTTAATAAATAGTAATGCATTTGGTTTCTAGAACAGACTTTCCACTATTGATGCCATTAATTGAATAGTATTAAACAAGAAGTCATGCACTATAGCTTTCACTACAAGGGGATGGTTTTGTGGCCCAAATTTACCTACTTAAAAATATGAAACTTTGAGTAAACAGGAAGCTCAAAATTAGGTGCGTGTCTGTTAAGACTTGGGAGAAAAACGTTAATGGGTCACAAACGTTATGTAATTAGTTACATTGAATTCACAGCTATAGTGGGCAAAATTCAATGTTAATATTTCCTTGTGGAATGAGAATCCCAGTTTAAATTTGCAAGTCCATTAAATAAAAAAATAGAGAAACATTGTTCTGTTGACGATCATATACATATCTGATGGACCGAGGTCCTTAATCAATTTTAATCAACACAAACCAGTGTGCAGGAATGCAGGTGTATGACGTGTCCTTCCATGCTTTTACTCTCATTTGGTTGTCAGTTTTTTTTCAAAAAAGAAAAACAAAAAATGCTTTTGTCTCCCCTCGCTGTACATGTCACTGATCTGGCAATTGCAACGCTCTTAAAACTTATCTTAATGACCGACAAAAAATGCCAACATTGCCATTTCCACTTCAGATCATATATAAAAGGGCGACGATGACCAAATGGTATATACACTCTATTCTAATATTAAGCAACGAACAAACACAGTCATTCATGCCAAGTTAATACAAATCCATTATAAAAGCAAGAAATTACCTTGTATATAGGTATATTGATTGATATAGGCTACTGTCGAATTTGGTTCAAATAATCGATTTTCTTGGGCAAACTTATTGAGTAAGAAAATCATTACAAAATCAAATCCATCCTTATATATAGTTGTTTCTTTTAAAATAATAGAAAAATTGTTTTGTTAATTATTGGGAATACAAGGAATGCTAACTACATCGTTAAGTGGACCAGTCCATGTATGTTTAACCATAATGAAGATAAAAATGTATTTCGTTTTAAGAAAAAGTGCAATAAGCACAACTAACAAATTGGTGTGGAAAGAGTGTAACTTTAAATGCCTCAACAAACCCCTTCTGATCAGAAACTATATTATGATTTTCTGGTTAATTTTTTGGGGGGAATACTTATAAAAATCATTGGAAATAATATCCTAATCCTTAATTAAATGTTGTTTAAACACGACATATGTTTCGGCTAATTTTCATTCGCTGTCATCACGTGTCAGAGAACCACTTTATGAAAACGAGTTGACGCACTTAACTGATATCATTATAAGTTTATAACCGAGTTCAACAGCTATCAGTGATGGTGGTATGTATACCTGTAGTGCTACTAAAACATGTTGACATTTGAATGAACCGGTACCAGAGTCATATAAACCTTTGTGAGATATTTATTATTTATTATTTTCATGATGTAATATTAGAAAATATGAGGCTTTGATAAATTCAAAGAATGTTTATTGAGAAAGTATCCACAGCTCATAAAAGTTTAAACAAGGGTGTATTTTGATGCACTAAAATGTGTTTCAACTGTCCTTTCAATCTGGATGTTAAGAACTTTGCGTTTAGATTGTATGTAGTATGTTTTTTTTCTATTTTCATTTAGAGTTGCCTTTTATATTTGTGGTTTGCCTTCAGTGTGTTCGAAAAAGTTTCAAAAGGATATTTACGATTACCCCTAATGTAGTTTTTTGTGTTGTCTGCTGAAAGACTAAGAGACAAGACAAGACAATCTAACAGCACACAGCACTTAACTCCGAGAACCTAAAATGTTGTTTGGGCATCTAGTAATATTTGTCGGTGTGTTTGGATTTTTTCTTATCTGCATCATGGTGTCTGTGCGAATTTTATTTTCGAAACGTGCGACAGGTGCAAACGACACCTTAGCCATTTTTCCACTTCTGGAGAATAGCATCTTTTTTTCTCTCTCTCGTGTTTCTTTTCTACACCGCAGCTAAAGTGCGGATTAACTCATGTCGTACATCATTATAAACACGTATACTATACAAGGCTTATATTTAGGACGCGTGTTTATTTGGAAAAAGTTCAAGTGTCAGCCAACTTTAGGAGGAAAGACACAAAAAAAATCAACACGCGACAAGTTTTGCCAGCCATGTTGATAAACATATTTCCCCCTTCTAAGTACATGTGAAAAATCTTTTTTTAATAAATTATATCCTGCAGCAAAAGAGTTTTGAATAATAATAATAGCGAAAGGCATTTATTTGGTCTTGTGCTGTTCAATAGGAACAAGTGATCTCATGAGATACATAACAGTCAAAAGCCCATTCCGAACTAGATTTATTGACATATTTCAATAGTTGGGGTGTTGACCCCGACTTTCGAAATCTTTCAAAACGATTTCCAAGTTTTTATTTAACGTTTCCACTGAATAACGACCAGGGCCCCTTTCATCCAACATTCGGTCTTCCACTTGGTCCTTGACGAAGAAGCTTGTCTGCGATACATTTTTGGTTAATGAACATCATACCTATGTTGCTCTATAACTTAACCAACAAGAGAAGAACCAGGGGCGTGGTTTAATGCCCCACCCCTTTTATTCAAATTAACGAATGAAATGCAATGATGTATTTGCGATTGCCTTCTCCTGGCTAGTGATCGCCTACACGGAGCCGCCATTTTGTGTTGGATTCTATCGACGACGAAAGCACCTGGCCAAACAAATGCATAAGCAATTTTTCCTGATTGGCTCATTTTTAGCCCCTCCCCTGGTTCTTCTCTTGTTGGTGGAATTATAGACTCCTCACAAAAGGTTCAGTTCAAATTTTGAAGATTACAAATGGAAACAATTCCCTGTCCCTGTCAGTTCACATTTAACTACGTAAATCACGCTATTGCATTCAATTTGAAAAAAATCAAATCTTTAAGCTTGAACTTTGTACAAAATTAATCTCAATATTATTTCAATTATCTTGAATCTTCCCGTGATAATTATATCAATCATGTTTAAATCCACTTTGCATAAACTTTAAACGTTTAAATGAAACCAAGAAAAATGCGGTCATAGAAAATACTTTTCTGTCGCCTTCTATGCAGCAAAGTACTCTATGTTATTTATATTAAGAAATCAGCTGACAATTAATGATCTCAAATTGGTTGGAAAGCTATCACAAACTCAATGTAGGGTGTAATTAATTATGCTGTAAAGCAGCTGTCATTCAATTTTATCAAGTGTTAACTCTGTATATGCTCTTATTCAGTGAGTTGTGATGTCACTATCGTAAAAATGTGAGCGACAGTGTGTGCACTGTTCATCAACAGTTGCTCTTTTTTATACATATAGTATAGATATGCCTGGCATGCAACAAGTGATTGATGTTTTAAAGAATATTGATTAGAGATCGTTAAATTCATATTTGCTCTAATTAAGCTTGTTGGAGTCCAATCAAAGCAAAGTTGTCATGTGTTCATGACTAATGTATGACAGCATAAATTCATATTTTGTATAGTTAAATCATTAATACAACTATAACCAGCTTATTTTAATTCAACTCTTGTTATATGTGCATGTTTGAAATTACTTTGTTTTGCTTCTATGCAGACAAACAAATATAGCTCAGACATAACTTTCCCATTGTCTGTGCAGTTGTTTAGTTAGGCTTATGTCTGTTCACAACAAAGTATTCACAACTATTTCATACTAATGTCCAGATATGTATTAATTGTGTACATATTTTTATTTTGTGATAATTACAAGTTAAAAAATTTTCAAATTTTATATACGCATGTCTAAAGTTGAATCTGATAATTGGTCTGTTTTACCTCCTTTTTTCAGATAGATATGAAGTCGTATTTCTGGAATTACTCGAAACATCTATCATTTAATATGCTAATAAAAAAGCGGTTTAGAGGAATTTTACCAATGCAATGCAGCTGCATGATGCATGGCTTAAAAAAAGGAGTTTTGCAAACAAGAAACAAAACTGTTCGATTGCAAGTTTTGATAGGCGTTTCGTTTAGATGATTATTAATGTTGCTCTGAACTAACTGACGCTTTTGTCCCAGTTAAGTCGAATAGATACACAAGGCGATAAAATTAACAAACAGATTAATTTAACTGACGGGTGCGGCTCATGAATACAAACTCTTGCAACCAATCACCTAAACGTTGTACATTTGGAGCCAAATAAAAACCTCCCATTTAAATTAACATTAGGCACCGCTTTAAATTATCGCTCCAGATTTTTCCCTTCTCTCACATGCTTGAAATTATAAATTTGCACGTACGAGAAAAGTACAATTTGCCGCTGCTGCTGCTGCTGCTGCTCTAATCCGACTAATCTGAAGAAGGAGGGAATATTTATGGTGGCCAAACAAACCACGTGATACGCATTTGCAATGTGATTTAAATGCAAGATATAGAGCGAGAAAGTTTGTTCAGCAATGAGAAGGGAGAGAGAATTAAAAAAAAAACTGGCACTAATTAAAAGAGCAAGCCTCATCGCAGATTAATCTGAAAACTCGGCTTGGACCTGTTTTCGGTTAACTTTTAAATTGTCGGAAGGAGAGAGAGATATAGATAGAGAGGAGAAAAAACACTGGTTGTTAGAAAATTACTCAATTGGAAGTGACACGTTATTTGTTTTGTCGTCTAGCTAAGGAACGACTAAAACGGTCACTACACTTCACTTTACTGCTGACTAATGTTTGCACTTTTTCTCCTCTTCACTTTTCCAGGAGCTGTGTGCCACTGCACCGATATCAATCAATGAGTTTGGACAACCGGAAGTCATCGCCAGATATGCACCATGCAGCCAGACTGCTTCATTATATATATATACAGTATATGTACTCCAAAAGGTATGTGCAAGTCTCAATATTATTTCGGTGGACCTGCTGCGCATATTCCTATACTATATTCAATGCTGTGCTGCAATATGCTTTGTTTTGTTGCATTGTGGTTAAATGTATGGTGTATAGTGTTGTGTCCTGGTGTCTGTGATGTTGCAGTGTGATATGTGCTTATAATAATAATTGTGTCTATAGTCATCCCAACGCAGCTTGAGAAAAATCCCGACCAATCGAGGAATAGCAGCTTATGGATTACTTACTTACGGCGCTCTCTCGCCCAGGAACTTTTTGACATCGCTGTGACGCTACATCGACACGCCTGGCCAGGAGAGGCTAATCGCGAAACAGAAACCTGCTTTTAGCCACTCCCCTTTATCAAGCTGTGTTGGGATGACTATAATATACATATATAAAATCGGAAACATTCAAGGTGTTCCTCTTCTGAGCATTCTTTACAAACTGTCCCATTTTGCTTTGTTTAATTTAACCGCATGCGTTATAATATCTATATAAACTTTTCAATAGTATATCGACACACGGGTGTTAATTGTTATGAAAATATATTCTCAGTAATGTATTCTAGAATATACCCATGTGTGAACAAATATTATATGTAATTGAGAAGATATGGCATGAAAAACTTTTATGCCAGTAATGTGAAATTTCGCAAGTGCAATTCATTTTTTTGTCAGTCACCTGCTTATATGTCGGTGCACACAGGAGCAATGTATATATAACAAAGAATATCACCCTGTGTACATATTTACAGAGCCAATCAGATACAATATTGGTATACTGAGATCGTAAAAAAATGTGTGTGGGAAATAATTCAGTTTTATTAACTTATACATACCTAGGAGTTTGCTGATGTAGCAATGTAAAAGATCTATATATCCCTACTGCAAGTTTCATTTCATTTGTTAAATTGAGTAAAGATTAAAAGGAGCAAAATTTGACTTGGATTATTTAAAAAAATATATTTTCTTAATAGTTAATAAATTTGTAATTTCTAATACATAATGATGGATCATCTAATAAAAAGGACGTCATTTGTGGATGGCCCCTCAAATAAAAACTCCATTTTTTTCCTAGACCTAATTGGAACAAAACACTGTTAAAAATTTGCGCCAATGACTCTGATTTCTACTTGAATGTTGATGTTAGTTTTTCCCGATAATATACCTTACATGTGTGATAAAAAAATGCCGTTTTCCAGCATAGCTTCGTTAATTGGATCATGTAAGAAATTTCCAAGGGGCATCAACACAAACGTTTCTTTGATTGCCGCTCTGTTGTTAAGCAATTTTGAACCTGTTTGTGGCAGTTTATCCAGCTTAATGTATATAGTCTACAACTCGTAAATTTAAACTACCCACTTATCTTGCAAAGTGATATAGGGTAAATTGCAATTCTAAGAAGCTTTACATATCTGAAATTGGTTTTTGCCACTTCGTATTTTAAATGAAATACAGTTTGCAATTAACATTTGTTTTATTGAAAGGATTTTTATGTATTTTCTATTGGAAATTATGATTACAAACCGATATTTTAAACGAATCGATTATGATTGCATGTCAATTAAGATTTCAGTTCAGTTTTAATTAGGGTCCATTTTCGACAATTACGTAGTTTGAAAACATTCCCGTAATATTTAATATTGGTAATATAAATACTTTCCCAAAATATATTGAAATAGATCTTTTTTGATGAATTTAATATGGACATTATAAAGCCATTAGTGTTATAATTAAGATCATTTCTATAATGTCGCCATTTTGTTTCCCCTTTTGCCTGTAGTCCTAGACTTATAAGCTTTGCTGAACGATTTCGTTGTCTGCCTAGTTTTCTGGCTTTCTGATTTATTTCTCTTTATACGAGCTTGCTTGCTGTAAATTACGAGATGGTCCATCCTTCTGCCAGTGTTTCATGTAGCCCCCACAGTGGAAGAAAGCAAAAATTATGAAGAAAAACGTGTTCATGCGATTCTTAAAAGGTCGTCCAGCCTTTATACTACAACCTTCATTTCTCAATTTGTATGTATAGCAGTATACCAGGTGGTAATTTTAACTTGAGAGAATAAAAAAAATTAAATACGCACATACAAATGTCCCCTTTAAAAATCTTAAACTGTTTATTTCGGACATTTTTGTATAATGTTAATATATATTCTATATAGTACATATTCCTAATTATTGAAATTGGGAAGTTAAATAACAAAAATCAATTACACACATGCAATATTAATCAATAAAATATGTAATTTTAAGGTGAGTTTTGATCGATCGATTAACTATGGAACATTGGATTACAAATTTGCTTTAAATTGCAGAAATTATGAGACCAAATCGAGATTTTATTGCCGTAATATTAGTTTAGAGTTTAACGGTATATAGCACATGGATACATTTCTTATATTGAAGATATACCATTATTTAAACCAAGGCTTTGAGAGATTAAGTTTTGCAACACTCCCTGAAGTCATGAAAGAACATTTATTGAAGGACCTTCATGGTTAGCATTAATATGATCTGATTTTGAGCGAATTTTGACGTATACTTAAATCCCTTCATAAAGTTGACTCTTCCATTCGTTCTCATACTGTATGTAAGCTTGATATGCTGAAAGAGGGTGGGGCCTAAACACGGGGATAGTCCAGATAGAAGGTCCATCTGTATTAGCGGACCTCTTATTTATCAATGCTTTAATATCTAATTACGAAGACATGTGCGATGAAATAACACATTTTCAGTTCACCTTAAATTATTTACAAGCTGTGCTTCATTTGATTTTGTATTCGGTCTGTTGTTATAATTGTAAGAATGGTCTGGCAGCCAATCTGCTCCTCTAGATGGCGTTGCAATTGTAGAGTATAGTTATTTAATTGAATAGTAATTGCATTTCAACATTGTTATTCTGCACTCATATCTTCTGAAAATATTTATTCCACGAATTGTCTTCAAAAACAAGTTACTTCCTTAAACTATACAGTACATGCAGGGACTTAATTGCGCTTGGAAATTGTTAAATCTGTACTACATAGAAAGCAGTAGGCGTTATTATGCAAATTAATACTGTTGTTCCACTTGTACAATAATGTTTCCTGGTCAGCTTCTTCCTTTCCTTATTGTCCAGAACAGAAGCAAAAATTTCTACTTTTTTCAAGAGCAAATACAAGAAACAACTTTGCCAGCTTTGAAGAAATGCTGTCAGACATTTGTGTAACAGGAAGACAATATTCAAAGTTAATAGTGACACGTCTGTTAATTAATTTGAGCAGCCATTAATATACGGAACAATTTTAATAATTAAACCAATGTAGATTTTAATTTCGTTCGATTTAATTTTGCATTAATGAAGCTCCAATTATAAAAATGTTTAAAATACGTGTAGGCATTTTGTGTCCATATTAACCGAATATGCAAAAAAATATTGAAATTGCTAAGAATTTACTTTTATTACAAATAAATTAATGTAAAAATCAAAATTTATGCAATTATAAATGTAACCTTGTAGTCCATTGAATAAATTCAAATTTCTCATTATTAATATGCTCATAAAGCCAAAAGAAAAACGGGAAAAACAAGTTTTACTCTAGCTTAATTTCTATGAAGTATTTAGGAATTCTTTCGCAATTAATTTAGTATATTTATTATTATTTAATACATAATTGCCAACTTGTTTGCATTTATTATTCGTATTATTATTGCATTATGA
>WWPM01024289.1:0-37675 GCA_023279145.1 Glomeris maerens | reverse complement strand
CAGTGTTCAACATTGATGGATGCATGTTGAGGGCGAGTACCTGAAGTATTTACGAAAATTTAAAAGAGTTTTGGGAGGGATGTTCAGTCAACACATGCTAAGGTGCAGCTATTGAACACAAGGGGTTGTTGTGGGCGAAAAACTCTTATACTAGGGTCTTTGCCTCACGTTGACCTCCAACAATCATTAGCATGGCTCATTAATCAAGCGCCTCTTCTTGCCAGTCTGTCGATGTTGCTTTGTCATGAATTTGCCCCGCAGGTCCGTTAATGAGAAACTCGTTGACATCTCTTGATCATAAAGCTAACGGTGAACGCCAAACGGAAACCTATATAACGGACCTCTTCTGCAGAGGAGCATCATGGGAATAGCCGCATGAATGTTATGCGCAGAAAAACCAGAACAAAATTAGCACAGCAAAATGTTGTTTAATCCAATCTACAGTGAGGGTAACAAAAGAAAAACCTACACCAGGGGGCGGTACCAGTTGAAGGTGCATTCCCGCAGCCCAGGTGTTGCAACCACTTCGACTAGTTATAGGGTCCTCTTACATTGACTTCGCTGTAATTTTATCCTTGTTAAATTATGGAGCGTATATTTTGATCCCCTGAATTTGAGTCTACCATGTAACGTTTTCCCATAATTAGTTGCCAATAAAAACAACCATAACTTTATATTCTGTGCACACTTTATTTTCCTGTGCAAATTATGATTAAGAATATATTAACCAGAGCTCGCCAGAGCAATTACCGATTGGAAACCAATTAAATGGCCATGAGCTCTAACCACTTACACCCAACCCAAATTTTCAGCTAATACATACAATCAATGCAACTGCGGCACCCGACCAATTCAACATAGTCCTAAGCCCCTTCAGTGCTATACTAATGCGCATGTATTTTTGTTATCATTTCACTGCATAATATTTTCGAATTGTAAAACTATTTTTACAAACAGCTAGCCTTCATTTTTAGTTATTCATGAACTGCTATACAAAGTTGAGATAAAGAATGCTGGCAGATAGATGATCTATATGCCAGAGCTTCTTCAGTTCATGTGACATGTTTTCAATTTCACCCGGATTTAACTCACACCTGCTACAGTTGGATTACTGCGAACATCTTTTGACATACATGTTTAAAACCATTTCCATCATTGGTATAAAAAATAAAAACGCTACATGGGATTATGTCTTCTATATACCGATGACCATCGACCCGCCTAGCACATCCTGACAGTGCTATACCTGGTCACAGGGGCACAGAGTATGTATATATATATATGTACAAGATGAAGCGATTACATGCAACAAAGAAGTCCCTAAGACGTATGGGACCGCGCGCACGATGGCTTGAAGCCTTCCGGTGGCGAGACTAAGCTTAACCCGGTCAAGCAAACACATCGACGAAGAGGAATTTGGAGAAGGTCGGGTGGAGTTTGTCGACAATTTCGCCTCAGGAGTGGTTATCCAAGGGTTCTTGCGGTTGTCTTCCTTTTTTCCGGCGTTATTTAACTTGGCTCAGGCTAGCAATAGGAGTGTGGTGGAGTCACTGTGTGGATATACGTGTGGGTGGGCCCGACCAAGAAGGATCAGAGAGCACACACACTTGTAACCGATCCTTCAAAGCCATGTCTTCCTGCGAGGCAATAATCCTTCTGTTGGGGATGAGATGTTTCCTTTCGTGCACAGATGGGAATAGACGGCAGTAGCCAACCCTGAGACCAATATTGGGTAGAGCGACATTCAATAACTTCTAGCTAGATTTATTGTAGCTTCACTGACGAATTTCATCCGCAAGATTTATATGTAACATAATGAAGAACGAATAGAGCCAATATGACCATGTGTGCTCAATAACATGCTTCGATTTTGCAACTGATATGCAACGACGTATAGTTTGTCAAATGTGCCCAACCAAATTTCAAAGTCTTTCGGCCATTTCAATTCCCATATGTAAACATGTTATACCGAAGAATGTATTTTATAAATTGCATGTACTTAATAATTCATTGAAGCTGCATAGAGAATGAACATGATCAGTTCCAGAAATGAAAGCCTGGAATTTTCAGCTGACGCAGCTCGAGCGAATGAAATCCTCATAAAAGTACAGTTATAATAATTTTTTTTTTACAACTCCTCGTAATTGAGTTTCTTCTCGTTATTGGTACTTAGATAGGCGCCGACAGTGAAGGCAACCTGTAATTCACATGGCACCAAATGCGCTCTGATCACAAGCTTGAAAGTGGAAAAAGACTGCAAGGATATACAATAGTAAAAATCGATACGAAAGCAATCTCGAGCTACTTTGGTCAGAAAAATGTCTCGTTTGAAAACAAGCCCGGAGGCAAACACGGGCAGATGTCAGGCGGAGAGAATAAGATAGGAGAAAAAATGAATAACTATTGTGATAGATAGGACCAGTATAAGTACGCCCTATATACGTATGAAGAGGGATGAGTATACTACCTATAATAATAAGACCCATTAAAAGACTTTATTATCGGCTGCCAATATGTATTTATAGAGGGAATGTTGCATAAAAATTAAGATATCGATCCTTGGAATTTCAGAGCATCATTTATAATGGTCGAAAGTTATATAACTCAACAGAATATGCTGTTGGAGGGGAAAAAAAATCTGGAAGTAGACAAGAAGAGACGGATGAGCTTGTGCCGAGATTTTTTCTCTGTTTGAGTAAGGAGGAATTGGGATAGGAAAGAGCATTAGAGGACGGATGTGGTACACGTACACCAGTTGAGCCTTCCGGCTAACACAAACTTAAGTTGCATGTTCTTTTGCAATTTTTTCATCCCATCGCCACACAGATTGCGCAGAATCTTTCCAACATCAACGTATAGGCGATGTTTATTTAATGTAAGCCGTGCTCTTCTGTTTTTCTATGCTGCTAAATTGACGGCATTACTCGGTGTAGATCAACCAGAGCCTTCGTGAACTTGCATGGCCAAAATATCAACACTTGAACATGTGTAATTATGTTTCGAGTCTTGACAAAACAGCAAATCAATATTGCGACCGAGCAGCGTTCATGCATGCAGTTTTCATTCAGCATGGACGGCAAAAGATATTTTCTCCCTTGATAACGCCAGCTAGCATCCCCATACAGAGACGTCAAATATTTTGTACACGTATTGCATTTCAAAATTGATGAATATTGTTACAATCAAAAATCTGCATCTCAATCAATAAACCCTGCTACCTCACACACAAGTTAAGATGTTAAGATTGAAAAAGTTAGAGTGCGCAATAACCACACGTCTAAATAGATCAAGGCACATGTGACTGAAATGGATCGAATTAAAAATCCCAACTGAATAGATTAGTGACACTGTATACCTGATTAATATACAAAAGGTTGCATGCATTGAAGCATTTCGCCTATAATGAACTATTAGAGTTGCATATCCATCGTTGCGTATTATACTTAGCACAGCAACACAAGCGTGTAATTCTCTTTCCCACCGACATATATCCCTTCATTATTATTATTATTACGGAAGAATCTGTTGTTTTCCTCTCTTGTCTTCAGAGAGTCGCTGTCTACTTAAGCAGGCGCGTGCATGAATAAAAAAAGACAAAAAGCATATGCGCGCACGACTGGCTTGACGATTGTTTTTGGGCTCGTTGTTGGGGGGGAGAAGTGGCCCAAAAACTGAGGACGACATTTCCAAAAGTCTATTATTATTTTGTCAGTCGCGTGACTTGAGCAGCTGAAAGCACGAATAGAGAGGCATTGGCTGAAAATCAATGTAAACCAAACAAAACGTCGTGTTGTCACTTCTAGCATTGATTTCGCACTTCCTTGGCAACAACCGATTTTGTGTGCACGCATGCACCCATCAACACAAGTCACCACTCGACCAGCAAACGCGAAATTTCATCGTAAAATCAAAGTTAATTAGTGGAAACTACTTTTTACTATGTTTATGCAGCTTAGACTAATCATCTGCATGCTATTCTCCCGTTTTAATTCTGAATCAATGCCTGGTTCCGATAGAAATGACAAAGTTGCAGAAAAGCTAAGGAATTATAATACAAACCCACATCTTTATTACAAATCCTAGACATACGTACTCACATTCTGTTTTTTGGATATACCAAATAAAAGATTGATTAATTGAAATTTCTGCGATAAGAGTTATGGACAAAATCTTCTAGCTGGAACATTTTTGTAAGCAACTTCAAATATCTATAAATATGCCCAACAATACGTGTTAAATTTCTTCAGCAAATGCAAATGCCGTCATAATTTCAAAAGACCCTCCTGAAGGGAGCTTTGAAGCAACATTAAGTGTCATTCCTTTGCTTTTCTTTTTTCAAGCTGTCATACCCAAGTCTCTAAAAGACCGACCACCTGTGTGTAAACTCCACTATAATTTTGCTTGTATTAAAGAATCCCAGTCATAACTTATTTTGAAGATTCCAACTGGTCTCATTTAATCTGTCACGTGCCTGCACTAATCCGAAGCATACTCTTCTTTCAAAACCACTTGTGGTCCACGTGACACCCATGATTTTCGATTTCGGTCACTGTAACTTACACGTTTAGTGACACGACATCTCCAAACACGCCTTCTTAATCCTAGATTATGTCCAAAAACCTAAAGTCACTGAAGTTACATCTCGGCTTTTTAAAAAAGGCCCTTATATACAGTTATCTTTTGCACCGAGTTTTAAAGCACCGATCTCAGTAATAGGAATAGGCAACATGGAGAGAAAAAAATGGTGGAGTAAAAACTTAAGAAAATTAATGTTGTTTCACAACTAAAACGATTGTTCTCTTGTCTAAGGAAGCTTCCCTTATACTTGTTTCACCTCACGTCTTGCCAATTTCCCCCTCCTCCCTCACCTTTGGAGTCCATTTTGCTGTCAAAATTACTACCCCTTGGAGCAGTTTGGTGCGACACATGTTTCAGTTCCTTCAGAATTTAAAAAAGTTTTCAACAGACGAAAAAACACCGATCGTAAATTTGAATGAAAAAGAATTTTTACAGAAAAGCATTCTGCAGTCTAAAAACCTACACATTTTCTTCAAAAACGCCTCTAATTTCAATCAGAATCTCTGATATACAGTACTAGTAATTAATATACCAACCTCATTGTCATAAATTTGCATGGACCTACTAAGATTGTATCATAAAATCTTAACTTTCCGAAATTGTACGAGTAAATCTTCCTGTCTGTCTGGACATTCTATTTCATTTCACATGTAAAATTAATCACACATGAAGACATTTTAATCACGTTAAATATCAAATTTTAAATACTATGCTTCAAGCACTAAACAATCTCCGGAATTAAAAATTGTAATGAGTAAAGTGCACAGGTTTCATTAAAAATATATGTCGCACTTTAGTCTTAATATTTCGGTAAGAAACGTTTAGCTGAAATATCCGTAGTTTGTAATCTCATTTTCAACAGAATACAAAAAAGTAGAATAAAAATAAATGAAATAAAAAAATAATGGGTTTAATTTCATTTATCGAAGATATAATCTAATTCTAGATATTACCTATGGAATTGGTCTCTTATTTTGGTTTTAATTATCTGTCAAATTTTAAAATATGTTTTTTCATAAACCCGGAAAATCTGCGCTTGGAAACCGAAACAGAGCGTTGACTGTCTTCCTTCCTAAATTTATTTGTAAGCACATGAGATTAAATTGTCTGCACCGAAGACTGGAATTTATTATAGCATTTTTTTATACGAAACACCTGAATAAAGCAACATTGCACGAATGCCGAAATAACAATACTATCAAAATATCGCCTACGCCGCTATTCTAAGTGAAATCTCATTTCTCTTTGTGTGTGTACACAAGCTCGGATACTTCCACGAGCACAAACACATGGAGACACGCAAAAAATATATAAAAAAAATGAGATTCCTAGACTTAATGTATATATCGTCTTAACGAGATCAGCGGGAGACTTTTGAAATATGTGAGTTGAGAAATGAGCAGAAAAAGCAAATGTGGCGGCTTTATTAAGGAAACATACTTTCCCCTGCTGCGATTTCATAAAAATGGCGGACATGCAAGAGCAGTAATAGCTTCTAATGGACGCGTCAACATCAAGATGGCCTAACTGACATGGCATGAACTTCTTTAAGCAAGAAGGAAGTGGCCAGAAGTCTTGCATGCATGGTGAGGAATGGCAAGCCCTTATAGGAATCCCCCATTGGACCCCCTTGGACACCGATAGATCACCCCGCAATGCAAGTACCGCAGAAGATCACTTATCAGTCGATGACCGTTTCTTCCTATTTCTGTGTGGCGCATTTTTTTCTCCATAAGACCACTTTGCCCATAAACATTGTTTCTGGGACAACAATGTGAGGAATGTGCAAGTTCCGTCGTTTTAGACAGTAAAGTTGTCGAGCTAGCCATTTCAAAATGGAGTGCATTTGAAAGCAAACTGGTGATAATAAAGCTGAGAACTTTCAAACTTCTACAATGTTTTCTCAGTATTATGCCTACAAAATAAACGCACAGCATATGTAGCCTACAATACACATGCACAAAGCAAACACAGAGTTTGTAGAAACTTATTGTTTTTTTAATTTTTCCAATCGAGAATTGAGGAATACGCACGTGTCCATCACAATAAAACTTTTTCCCCTAATTTATCAACTGTTCCCATCTTCAATTCTCATTCGAATGCCATCTTGAAATACGAAACTGTAAATTTCGCGCCTCGCTTATATTTTCCCCGTCTTTGATCAAATAATCAATGGAAGAAAAGTTACACACGAGATGCGATTTCATATTCCCTGGTCTCATCGAGCCAATTTGCAGATTTTAATGCAAATCATCATGCGGGTAATTGTTGTTGACGGAAAAACACGCTTTGGGACATGGTAACGCGTGTTGCATGCAAATGAATAACATGCAAAATTGCTAGATATGTCAGTATTCATATTACAACCAGAACTCGAATATCAAAGGGGAGGGCATTAAATCTCGCTACCCACATGCATGCGCTTGCTTATTCAATTTTGCTGACAGCCTGTCCAAATTCGCGAGTCCGCCTAAATTTGAGCACCACATTGAAAAGTTCACGACCTCTTTCATCTTTGCAAACTTTGTGAGGACATGCATCAAAATACGGAGGTGTTAAATCTCGCTCACACATGTCATGCACAATTAATTTCACTGCATTTACATATTTCAGCACTCCCTTTTAATGGCAAACTTTAATCAGTTTAAGTAACTTTGTGATTTATAAAATTTGAAAGTTTCATTCTAATTTTTACAGTAGGTTGGCTTATTTGTGCTTTAAGTATTTACATATAATCAAGCAGTAAACATCGGGTTTCTTGCTTAAATAAAAAAGAGCAGGCTTATTCAATTGTTACTTAATTTGTAATTTCCAACATGAAACTCACTTATTATATATCTAATAATGAAAGTATATAATTTTACTCGCCATTTTGTAAATTAATTTGCTGCCATATTAGCGAAAGTAAACATTCAATCTGTAAGTAAACATCCCAAGCAGATATGCATTCATGCATGATGTTTATGCATGAGATACGGGAACACAAAATTAGTCCTTTTACGTTAGGCTTAAAAATTTGAAAAGAAGACGGTGAAAATAACGCTAAGTAAAGTCGACAAAACTTGCTAGAGCAAAAATTCAAGATTGTAGTGTGCTATATGCTCAGTCATGTCTAAATCCCTATACTAGACCGTTGAATTTCAAGCCTGCCTGCCCTTATAGTCGACCCTTTTTAATAACACTTATGAATTTCTGATCGAGCTACAATGTTATGAAAGGAAAACAAGAAATCTGAGATATTTTTTGGATTTCGTATCTTCAGAGCAATTATTGAAAAATAAACATTTCGTTTCACCCATTATGAATTGCATCCCATATTGCAGTGATTCATTTGTATGCAGATATTACCCAGTGGGCATTTATCGTGAAATAACCCTGCATATTTTCCACGCGATCCAAAACGATTTCAACTATTTTATCTGAATAAATAAGAAAATTTCTCACGCAATATATTTTCTGCTTAAATCATTTTATGATCATCTGTCTAAAGGCGATACACGGATGGAAAAATTCATTGTATCTAAATACATAATGCATATTGATCATATTTTATGGAAAGCTGCAGGCTACCGAATATTTACTACATTTGCCAAATTGTTTGCTTTCCTCGATGCAATCTTATTGCATATTGCTGTATTTGCGTCTGTAGAGACCAACACTCGTCAATAGACTCAGTGGAGAAAATAGTTGGCAGAGGGATCAAACTATGTACATGTTAAACGAGAAATTTGCCTTTGCTGCATTTTTTTACGAAAGTTTTGAAAAACATTATAAAAAAACAAACGTGTACATGATAAAAATATCCTGTTAGGATGCGAATATATATCTCTTAATAATAGGCAGCTCTACGTATTGTCACGGCTGAATTTTGTCAAACAACGAAATCTGACTGCTGTCAAAACCAGATCGTCGTCAACAATCTGCATGACGACAAAAAATATTATTTCAGCTGAACGATTTTAACGACCGTTTCTAAATTACATCGGATCTTGTTCGTATCCACCTATTGCACAAATGCCATTACTTTCGCAAACGTCACCCCCCCTAGTTTCCAACTTGAATTTAATATGTAGTGATGTAGCATCGTTCGTTGGAAATGCACTCAGAACGAAGCCAAACATGCTGTATATCCCCCCAAAGTAACATGAAACCAATTGATAATGGAATTCTTATTTGAACGGGTGTAGGTTTTGAATGTCATACTGCAGAGAAGTAACTACAGTAAAGAGTTTAGTGTGTGGATGCCAATGTAACTGCTCTGAATACATTAATAAAACGCGATTTTTCTACATTATTTAAAGGGATCAGATGCCACCAACGCTCGAAAGTCAGCTGACCATGGAAAAGACTCCGAGTTACTTCGTTACTCGTGAAGTTCCTCGAAGGATCTTCTTCATGTCCAGGGATATCAAGCTCCTGGTGGTGGTTCGAGACCCAGTGACGAGGGCCATCTCCGACTACACTCAGACTGTGAGCAAACGACGTCACATGAGGGCCTTTGACGAACTATGCTTCCTCAACAATTCCAGTGGTCTAGTGGACACTTCATGGGGTGCGATCCGAATAGGAGTGTACGCCAAGCACCTGGAGCGATGGTTGAGATTCTTTCCTCGAAATCAATTACATTTTGTCAGTGGTGAACGATTAATCAAGGACCCTGCGGGAGAAATGGCTCTGGTGCAAGATTTCTTGGGCCTGAGAAGGGTAATCAGTGAAAAGCACTTCTACTTTAACGAGACAAAAGGTTTTCCGTGTCTCAAGAAGTCGGACTCCAATTCCAGTCCACGTTGTCTGGGGAAGACTAAAGGGAGAGTACATCCAAGTGTTGACAACTCAACAGTTTTAAGGCTCAGGGAGTTCTTTAGACCATTCAATCTCAAGTTTTACCACATGACTGGCAGAAACTTTGGTTGGCTATGAATTTCCTCAAAAGGCAAAGTGGTAAAGATTGGAAATCATGACATTACTGGAAAACTGGACATGTTTATCAGAAATTTTATTTCACTCTGCCTCTAAATAAAATGAACTTCTTATTGAATCGAAAATGGCCAGTTTTGCAGTATTTCCTGTCTTAATCAACGATGCACAAAATGTTTTCTACATGCACACGAGGTTAACTAGTTATAATGATTAATTTTACAAAAGAACTAAAAAATTTGACCGTCCATTAACAGCACATGCGTTTCCCACTACCGGGAAATTAGTACCCAATTCTCAGGTTTAATCAAGAAAAAATAAGCACTACTTTACTACATCTTCAGTTCTGAATATAGCTGCTGAAAATTGAAAATTCAAATGCTGATAACCAGTAATTTTCTATTGAAATTTGCACGTTCTTAAAAACGTAACAATAACATTTGGATGCTGTGTGTAATTCGTATAAAAGATAATTATAACACCGTATGAAATCGTTTGGACCATGAAACAAATTCTAACTTATTGCCATTATAAAATTTCATTTGTACTGCCTTTTCAATTTGTTTTTTTTCCTGATTTCCATTGTTTTTAAAATTCAACCGTCCAAAATTGCAAATTATAAATTGGGAGTTTCCCAGATTGTACCGTTATTACACCGAGTTCCGAAACTCCGATTTTTCCGATAAAATGAAAGGAAAGTACGACAAATAATTTGGTTCATTCATACTTGTTAAATTAGAGCAAAAACAAATCTTAATGCATAACTAATGCAGAGTAGCTAAACAATTAAAAATCACTGAATTTATGCATGCAGGGAATATTCATTGGAAATATTTATGTAGAAAAACTAACAAGATGTACAATAATTTGTCAATTGCGTCTTGTCTGAAATAATAATAACATATTCGCTGACATTCCAGTTTGCACGGAAAGAATTGGTGTAAATCCTCAGCCAACTATCTGCGTACCGTTTCCATTTTAGTAGTGCACCTGTGCGTTTTGATGTTGTGTGGATTGACTGACACATTGGTGTACGGACTAAATTTCATAAAGAACCTGGGATTAAATGTGGGTAGCTAGAGTGCTCTTGATAGCACTTATTATACTTTCCGCTGAGATCATGCTTGAAATCTGTTTAGCTAGTGCAGTCCTAATGTTGGTGGCCACTGTGACATCACACTCGTGTTAATTCTCTCCTTATTATCTGTTCGTATATGCAGTGTGAAGTCACAGCCATAGCCAACATTTGGACTTCACTGCCTGCTAATAGACAATACCACCGTTGTTTTGTTTGTTTATATGTTTGTTTGTTTGTTTGTTTATTGTGCACAACGACAGGCGTGTTGTATGTGACAGACTGTTGGTTAATATTATTTTCATTGTAATTTCCCATATTGTATATTTAAAATGTGGTATTTGAGAGTGTGGACATGGATGAATTGTGCTATGACCACGTTAATTATAAGCAACATATCGTCATTAATGTCAACAGGGTCAGGCACATGCATGGTTTATCCGTTTTAGGATGAAATCATTGTACATGCACCGACTATCGATTTTGCAACACGATTTGTTTGTGAAAAATGGGGTATAAATAAATGATTTAGTATCACACCGACAATGAAAACCTGTCTCTTCATTTCACCAGATTACTGCTATTGTGCGAGATACTGGATTATGTATGGGTATGGATATAGGTAGAGAGATATATTACAGTTTGCTTACCGTGCAGCACAGTAGCTTTATTCTTCATTTCTGCAAAAAAATAAATCATTCATGAATTGTGCTGAGTTTAGATACAACGGACGTACATTCACACTGAAATTGAGACTATAAAATCAACAATTCACTTCTTAAAAAATTGCCAGAAAGTACAAGTAAATATACAATTCAATAAATATAATTCCAACAATTAATTCTCCGCACAAATCGTACGCGTATTTAAATCTCAACGAAGTTAACATGTAGTTTCTAGTCTTAAGCTGCATAACGATTTATACAAATAAGGAATGTGGAAGGAAATTTCTGCCTAGTTTATTTTTTGAGATGCTATTTGCGTTAATTTGCTTAAGATGTAGGAAAAGATATTAAGTAACGTATCGTTTAGCCATACATTGGTCTCGAGTGATAAATCCTGTTTTGTTTCATTAAAGAAGGAGATATAATCGTCGTGTGTGGGCATTAATATCTCCGCAAAACTGCTTTTTCAGTGCGAAATTTAATTGTGTGAAGAAAACGCGAACGGTGCTCGTTGGCTCCATTCGCATACGAATACATTAGATAATGGAATTTACGTGCTACTAATCCATTTTACTTTTTCCGCACAATACTTGCATATAATCGTTCAAATGAGCACTTTCCTGTATAGCCTACCATTTTAAATTTATCGGAATCTCACCGAAGCTTGTAATGAATTTTCAACTAAATGAGCCAGACCTTCATTGTGAAACTTGCCATCAAATTGAGTGCCTACTCTTACAATGATCTATATATTTTGAATGCAATCTGGAAAAAATTATTGATATTACTAGTTCTCTGTTGTATAGAAAATACATATTTAATCCCAACATAGCATGTAGACTAAATTCCAATGTATAGTTGAAGAAAATTGTTTAATCGCAACAGTTATTCTTAAGACATTCTAAGCAGGCATATTTCATAATACATAGATAATGTTGCGGAAATTAATGAAAATTTTTCTATACGCAAGTCAGAAACGTAAAGTTTCATCTCATTAAAGTGAAAGAATACCCTTTTACAAAACAGTGTTTTTTAATTAACTATGCATCATGAAAAAAGACCAGAATGTAGAAGCTTGTTATCGCTGTTTCCTTACTTTTTGCTTGCTTGACTGCATTCGCAAAGCGAGAAAGCAGTTGCAGCAAGTGCATAATCATGTAACTCGATAATTTGCACGCTAGATATGTTTTTTTTTACATTTAAATTAACAAATCTGCTGAATTAAAGAATATCCAAGAAAATATAAACTGGATACTTATTACTTCTCACCTCACGAGCCAAGTGGGATACTTGGCTTTTATCAATTATGCAGATTTAATTTATTGCTCAAAATTAACGATAAGAGTCGAGATAGCCGAGAAGCTCTCGTACTCAACGGTCGCTTGGCATCAACATTAAGGGACTCTAGCATGCCTGATTTACAAATCTAATTAAATGAAGAGCTGTTCAGTTTGCACCTTTTCCTTGCCCTTTCATTTCCGCTTTTATTTCATGATGATGAACGCCAAAGCGTCATTTGTAGGTGCTATTCCTGGCTATCTTCCTTAGATCAAATACGGTCCTCAATATGCACATCGATCCTTTTTTAAAAACTGCCTTAATCATCTCGTAGTGAACGTTAAAAACGTATTAATACTTAAATTGCTCTAGGGATACACGTACGGCAGGTGTGATGGGGCATCTGGGAACTTTAGAATTGTGTAATCATAGTTATTAAACTTTAATATACAGTGGGGCCTCGGTATACGTCTTGTCCGGTATACCAATTAAGGTCCCACTGTATATAAAAAGGCACAAAATGTCTGAACCAAGTAGGGATGCTGCGCAGACGTTCAGGTAACAAAAGCTTCTCCTATATTCATTGTGTAATAATTATATCACACTATGTTTCTCATATCTCGTTTCACTTAATCTGAATGGTCAAGTACGAATCGATAGGAACTAAATCTGAAAATACTTTACTCTTCCAATTAGTTAACTTTCCTATTTCACATTGGAACTGCAACATCAGGAATTTGCACAGCCTTTGTAAAGACTTGACCAGATTGATTTAATATTGTTTGGTAATAGAAACTATGTTGTCCAGATTGGATGCAATTTTCTCTTGGCAATAAAGCCCCAAGTACCATGTTTTCCAAATTGCTTTCTACCCAAGGCCCATACCCCGAATAAAAAACATATACCTTAGCTCATGTTCACCCCGAAATAGTCGTCTTTCCTGTATATACGACTCCACTGCAATGGTACACACTCGAGTTATAATGGCACCAGTCCATGGTCCTTCCTCGAACCGAAACAACGAGTATTTGCAACAAACTGCCCATTGCACCACCGCCAGAGTAATGGACTTTAATTAAATGTCCTTTCGTGGTAGTTAGTTGTTCAGCTTGTTCCCAAATCGGACATTCGGGAACCAGGTCCTGGGTAATAACGAGCACTCGGAGACAACGAAAAGGAAGAGACATTGCGACCGATATATTAGTGCAATAGAATTGCCCTTACATCAAGCAATCCTCAAATAAGTACAATTCCCTTCACTGAATTACAGTAATAGTTCATTCGCCAATATCAAGCTAACGGCGAACAGCCATTGCAATCGGTTACATTAAAAATGATCTGTACAAGTAGAAAAAGGGTCACATAAGTATTTGACAATAAAGAAAATTTGTTATTTTGAAAAAAATACTATTGTTAATTTTCTTCAAACGTTATAAGTAACACTCTTGGTTTTAACAATAGTTGTACCGTCGTACACAATTTTGAAATAATCAAGCCCCTAATTTAACTTGTTAATTTCATGCAATTTTGATAAAATATTTCCTATGAACTCTATCAATAAAAAAATGAAAGATTTGACTTCCAAATTGATCACAATTTGCAAGTTGTCTGGAAGAACGCGAACATTGCGCTTCGCATATTAATGTGTACAGAAGTGCTTTCATACGCAGATTCCTCAATAAAAAACTTGATTCATCGCACATTTGCATCAATTTCCAAGAAGCTGTGTATCTGTTTATGCGACAAACTTTACCGAGAATTTCACGCAACTTTTCGATTTCAATGTCAAAGGGCTAACGCAAAATGAAATTTGTCTTAACAGCAATGTTTGTTTGCCTAAGAAAGCAACTTCTTGAAAGTAAACACAAAAGAAAAATCGAAGCTTAACGACGATGAAATTACACGTGCACAGCCTATTCCAAAGATAAGAAATACATTTGCTGACATTATTAGCTGCAACTTCACATCACATGGAATAGGAACTTATATAACATCTGGATCATTAAAACTAATACCGAAGATTCAATCTACATAAAAATATTATTGTTGTGATTAAAAGCATGATGAAAAGAGGGGGAAAAGCCTCGTTGGACGAGAAGTTTCATTTTGTGACGGGGCCATCAAATCTGGCTGGTTGAATTTCGATCGACCTCCTGCACTTTTCATCAGGCAAAATGCACGATTGATCCGATATCGATCCGAGAAAACCTTGACTCGTAATATATAGTCTCAATCTACCACAGCCCTCTAATTCTATGGGATATTTCGACCATATGTTAGGAGGTGGTTGAAGGACCCTTGTGATCGAGAGGTCCCCAACGCCCATATCCCTCTTCTAACTCTTCTTTTCCTTTTTGCCATGGACGTCTTTATTTGCGTTGCATTTTCGGATTTTCAGTGTAAGTTGAGGCGAGCACAAAATAGACCTCAGGAGTATACTATAGATGTCCAACGACTTCGACATCGACATAAAAACACAGAGGACAAGATGCGAAAAAATGAATTCCCGAATCTAGAATATATCCAAATCTGAACTCAACTGTACTAATTTGATGGGCTAAAACATTGCAATTGACATTGTTGGTCCAACTTCACCCGTTTCGGAGATGGAAAACGAATAACCTTTAAAGAAAACGTTCAAGTTCAAATCGAATACGCCAAATCAACTTCCCAGATAAAAGTTCCATCACTTCCTAAAAAAAAATAACAGCGGTTTTTGAAATAAATGGCCTATATAAACTTCATCTTGAGATTTCAAGCAAATCATTTTTTTCCAAAATATGTAATCAACTTTTTCCTCTCCAATCTCAACTTCAAAACCAAACCGACTTTTCTTTCAAATTGACATTTGTTTTTTGAACTTAACTTGCTCCTTTCAACTTGGAGTTAAAATTCTTCCAGGTGGAAGACAATTACGAAACTTAAATTTGGTAATCTTTCATGTAATAGAAATTTTAATTCTTGTATCCGTAATTTTGTATTATATGACAAGCTAATTCCGGTCGTTTCTGAATGAGAATTTCAGTGCATTATACTAGTTGGATCTACAGGGTGTCTCTAAATTCATGGTCAATACTGACAAGGTATCTCCTCTGCATGAAAACAGGACAAAGTTCCGAAACCCGTGTCTCCAAACGCTTATGTTTTCAAGTAGGACCTACATTGATCATTCATTATGCGTTTCTAATAAAAATGCAGGGAGCATGAATTATGGCTGTCACATTTTATATAGGTCCTACCTAAAAACCTAAGCGTTTGGGGACATGGGTTGAAAGGAACTTCGTCTTGTTTTCATGCAGGGAAGATACCCTGTCAGTATTGACCATGAATTTAGAGACGCCCTGTATAGTTGGAGCAAAGACACAAAAGAATCATAGCCTATCACGAAAGCTGAAATAGAACAACCTGTATAAACCAAATACTATATTCTATCCAAAAAGATTTAAACAATGTTTTTAATTGCAGGCAGCATATTCAAAATCGCACATTCGACTGCGAGTTAGTACTTATGCACGTCACAGTAGAAACATGCTGTCCTTGTTCGCTTGAATTTCAAAAAAATGGACAAGATGTCGACTTCAGTCATTGGAATAGAGCCGGATTTGGCAGTGGAGCAAATTGGTTTGTTGGCTTATTGCACACCCCGTTAAACTTATGGTTACCACGCGAGCAAACCTCAAAAGCCTTTTATTAAACCCATGGTCAAAAAGCATGTGACGAACAGGAAGAAAAAAAAAACAATGCAACAGCATAGTGTATTGGAAACATCATGGAAATAAAATACTCGAGTGTGTGACAAAAGGAAAAGCGACAAACGGTCCGTGACGATGGCAAAATTATTTTTCCCCTCGCCTAGCTCTTTTGGTGCCGAAGAAAAAGTCAACATGTCCGACAGGGCACATATAATGGTACATGTTTGGCCTGTCTGCTTGCAGAGTAAACACCACATGTCGAGACTATTGAGAAACTTGGTACACCAAAAAAGGTATATACGCAGGCTTTATTATAAACTGTCATTCTCAAACCATGTTTACTTTTTAAAAGCTGGCTCTTCTTCAGCAAGTCACTGCATAGAAATGATGTGCACGGCTTGCCATCTAAGAAATAACAACCCCGTTCCCCTAATGTTAAAAATTGAAAGTATCGATCTCTGCCTTATTACTATTCATCTCTCGCTCAGCTACCTATAGAGTTTTACAGGCGATGACACCACTTGGTCTCTTTCTGCCTACTTTCTGCTTTCAGCTGCCAGATATCGCATCATTCATTCAACCTGAAATGTCGACGCATATACTGTATAGGCTTTTTCTTGAAGGAAACCATTTTTTTATTCTTTCTATGCCATTGACGTCGGCTGTAATCCGAATTCAAGATCTATACAAGTTTTCAAGAGGCTCGTAATCCCCCATGTATACAACGGCCTTACACACAGAAAGCTCGACTCGATCATGTCCAAATGGTAGCTAAAACTCGTCATCCATCCTGATCAATCCTGTGCAAGTACCCCATTAAGATGAACACCATTTTACAATAGTCGCCTCAGTGTATAAAAAAGGAGAAGTTATACAATGAAAAATACGTTCACTCGGATCAACGATTACATATTCCGCTGCCTTACTTTCAACGATGATCGAAAGATATCTCATTACATTTATGTATGTATACCTAGGTAGGCCTCATGCTCCTTATGATCCTTCAAGTAAACATCTCATTACTTTTATGCCTACGGGCAAAAGGTTGGGTATTTAAAAAAAAACAGTTATCAAATATTGACAGATATGTTCACAACAGAATGAACTTGTGCATGCAATGATATTAAAAGCACGCCTCTGAAATGCTATTTTGCTGTAACTATGGAATCAAGTTTCTGGCACTGAATAACAAAGTAAACTGAAATGTAATTTGTTATTAATGACAACAAGTTTGAACTATAATATGTATAGTATTTGGCATCTGCAACTGCCATTAAGGTTATCTAAAAATCTAACTAGCTAGGAGCAATAGTTCGGATCAGTACGTTGACGAGGACATTGAAATTAGTCCCACAAAGCAACTTTTAAGTGAAATGGAGCAGAGGAGAAGGAGAAGTGGCAACAAATTTATTATAGTATTGGAAATTATTGCCCAGCTATTGCATTTAAGAAGTTCGGTTTTGGATAATCTTGAAGGCAGTTGCAGCGGCCAAATAGTTGGACACCACTGGGTAAAGCTTCCCTGACTTAGGGTCACTGAATATTCAGATTGCTAATATACTACGTGATAATAGATGTTTTTTTTTGGGGGGGAGCAACGGACTTTATGTTCACCATGTATAATATTGTATGAAATAAATACATCAATATTTCAAGTTGAGAAAGTTCTTACAAGTTGCTTTGCACAATTTTAAAAAGAGTTGGCTGGCGCCAGCCCTAGGAAATAAAGAAGTCACAATATCTTAACAAAAATATGACGTCCTCAAGAAAGCAAGTCGCAGCTAAGGAGAAGACATTGGGTTTTGCAGCAGACAAAATTTATGGACTGTCATTAACGATACTGCGAATGGGATTCTCATACATCACGTCAGCAAGTATATACAGAGCCTGCTGTTAGTTATGTACCCTTATGTATACAACCGGAGAATGCTTCAAAGTAACGGAAGCTCAAACACCACATTACTTAGCCAAATTCATTGACATGCATCAGTGGCCAGCACTAAGTTTGCTCAATCATATAATTGGCATATCAAATTTAAGAGACTTAATTTGGCAACTTCTTTCAAAACTTAATACATTGTCAGAGGTTTCATTACTCATGAACTTATATTTCCGCAGAAATCATGCTTCAATTTTTAAATTGCCTCTTTGGTATATGAACACAATAGCTGCTTAATTTGTATTTTGATATTCCTTTGTCATTTGCAGATTGCCTAACAAGAAAGTCTGCGAATGTTGGACGATTTCAAATTCAAGAAAAGTACGTTTTGTACTAGGGCAAAATGTAACTGCAAAGAATTATACTGTATATGTCAAATTTTAACTGATAAATGCATCCGAGTCTCATTGCTAATATAATTGACCAGCACTAACAAGCTCACTTCTGCAATCTACAAAACACACTATGCATGTCAAGGCTTTATGAATTTTAATATTCAACTCTTCAGTTTATAATTGAAGTTGAGGCAATTAACAAGTAAAAATAACTAGTGGAGCCTCCACAGATTGTATATATTCTAAACCAGCAGCATGCAGCTAGTGAAGAAGTTGCGACAGCTCCAGTGACAAAGCTCATAACGACAATATACTCGATGATCAATGGTACTCTCCTTGCAAATTCACGTTCAGCGGGTAAGATTTGTATTTTTAATTCATATAAGTCATATGCTTCAGAAGACTTACGCCATAGCGGCCCACAAATAGATGCGAAAGAAAGCAGGAATATCGACATCGAGATACGAGTCCTCTTGAAGCCTTCATCGACTGATACGACTCCTTTCCCAAGTTCTGACACATTCAGAGAAAACGGCTAGTATACTTGCATACGAGTCTATCTTCGTTGCAATCGTGCCAACCATGTTATACAGGTCATATAGGGCCTAACATGTTCCACTTTCTATTAGTGTCACTCTACCATCAGCCAAACCGAGATATGTCGTTACAATAATCCAATTGTAAAAGTTTATTGATCGATTGAGCTGAAATTTTGTTCCAAGATGTCAAATATACTCGGGTATATATTGTTTCCAAATTTGGTGACTTTCTACAAAGTTTTTTGGGACACAGTGTATATCCCAGTCTGTATGTATGTCCAAACGGGATACTTCATGCAATTCAAGGACCACAACAATTGTCATTAGCATATTATTAATAAAATATTTCATTTTCCGTTTAGTTTTTAAAAAATATGAAAATTATGTTGCACATCTTATTTTTCCTGCAAAATATTACAAGGAAATGTACTTCAGAAATGCTCCCGTATATGTATAATGCTGGTGTCAAGCAGAAAATTTAAATTTTAAAAGTGAGGCGTATAAAACAATCAAGTTGGGAGGTCTTGGATATATATTGACATTAAAGAAATCTCATTGTATTCAAAATGCATCTCCCAGATTTCGCCACATACATCCTTAAGAATTTAATCCAACAAAATTGCACCTTGTTTGAAGGACGGTATACGGATGCAAAACTGGTTTATGTCGTCACTAATTAATTATCTCTGACAGCCGACTATTTATATTCCTGCAAGAGAGTCTTAACATCCCAATTACCGATCCATTCTTGCTGTGCACTGCGCTATTTAATTACGCTTTTGTCGATAAACGTGGGAAAGTGGCTGATAATTTTATTGGCTCTTGTTAAGCAGACGTGCTTACAGTGTCCTGCATGTCTGCATGTGCGTGTGTGTATAGACAAAGAACAGAACGAGTGAATTTTCGCAAACATAATTATGTATGTGTGCATGCCGTTTGTCATTCCAGTCATCTTGGTGCATAGCTTCTTGCGGCCAAGGGGGCAAAATTGGCTTGGACACTGGGTGAAAATACGAGGGGAATGGGTGCTGCTGCCTTGTCCGATGGGCGGCCCAGATAACGGCCCCATGCCAAATTAGAAAGCAATTTCATTTGCGTGAGCCAAGTCTCAAGTGCTTTATTCATAGCCCTAGGCTTTGCAGGCAAGCTCCTTAGCTTCGTTCCCTCGTAAGCAATAACCTGCACTAATTATTGGCCATCTTTATGGCAAATAAATCACCATTCTTCAAATACCGCCGTATAATTGAAGCCATAAGAAAATAGCTACAAGTATTGCTATATACTTGTAAAAGTTAGTTGGATCGGTCAAAAGTTTCCCAACAATGCACCATCAAATACTTATATCAAACACAATACCAATTTGAATGTCAAACAGAAAAGATAATCTTAAAAGTTCAATAGAAAAGTATTAATTTGCTTGAATTTGTCTTTTCTGGTAATGTACAATATGTACATAGGATGTAGTGAGTAGACTTAATTAAAAAGCTTGCGCATAAATGTTGAAATGGCTTGAAGGGACATAAACCATTTATGCGGTTATTCACATACAAATGTATGTACTATACGCTTTGTTTAAACAATATTGCAATGCACGTAAGCTGTGAAATACGAACATGACAATATTTTCAAGTTATCTTGGCTGCATAAAGATTGCAATGCGACAAACCTCTTCAGGAAAAATGACGCGAAGTAAATATGATGACTGAGAATTTGAGGAACGTCTGGAATGCTATAGAAACCTTCCCTTGTATACGATTACTTTGCGAATTTTTAAAACTTATCACTGGAGAAAGATTTACGTGTTTTGTTTCACTTATATTTGACCTGCACAATACACTGTATGAATACAACAATGCCGACATTGCCTTGACACTTTACTTCTACATTTTGAAATTATGCAACATTTCCTTAACCCTTTCTCTTTTGGTTTCACATTTTTCTCACTTAAAATCCAGCAATTAAATGTAATAGGCTAGTAACTAACATTTTCTAAAGTTCCACAATTTTAAAAATGAGATTTGCGGCAATGCAGAAAAACAATGCACACGATTTGCTTGCAAATTATATATTATTAATTCTTCGAACAAAAGCTTATTTTATGTAGCTTTCCACAAATTATTTCTTATTCCTTGCAAAGCAACATTTTCGTTACGCGTTTATGACAAGTTGTATGCTAATGGTCATTTTTCTGGTGAATGTTTTCGGCTATTGTCGTGATTTTTCCTTATATTCCGTAACTAATCGGTGTAACCTTCAGCAGTAATAGCACTTCACTGCACCCTCTTCTAATACATAAAACTATCATCACCTACAAGGGAATAGACGGAAAACGAAAGCGGGCAATTTGTCATGGTCATTGAAAAATTACTGCATTTCTGAATGCAGACAAACCATTGGAGTACAGCTCCCATTGCGATTTCCCAAATAGCAGCGTTTAGAAAAATACTACTGGTTTACTCTATAAGTCTAAAATGAGTGAATGAATGCCATTAATATATGTAGCAACGATGGTTGCGTTGTATTGTACTGCCCTCAGAGACTGTAACTCGATCTACTCTTTTCTGTCCTATAGTTCAAATCACCCCAAAGGTCCCATTAACGGAGTGGAAAGTGGGAATTTTCGCCAAAACTAATTGCCAATCACATTGGAAACGAATAACGGGACCACAATTAGGCACATGGCTGCTTTTATTTTCCAGACGTCCATGTCAGCATGCAAAGCCCTCCTCCCTTTTTGACACGGGGTTTAGCGAGCATTTTGGTCGCATGCATTTCAACAAAAGTCTCTCGTCGAATTTGCCAAAACTGGTGGCTTGTCAATCGAGTAGTACTATAGAAGAAAATTGAGCCTTGCTTTACGAAAAGAATATGTACATATGGGCACGAAAGGAAGCCACCCGTGGCTCTATTATTTTGCAGGCCTTTTACTAGCAGATGGCTCCAAAAACTACTTCAATGGCCGATTCAACTTTCCAAACTTTCTCATGCGAACTTCCAACTCTACACTGGAACACGTTCTGAATGGCTGTAAATGCTAGCTCATTGTAAACGTTGCCATGGAAGGAAATGCTAGAGAAAGGGTGATTCGGTCAACAGAATCGTGTAATTATGCAGCTACTGCCTGCATGCTTTACAGCCACAACAACGCTGACCGTTATTCACATGGTGATCTTTAATTCGGATCAATTTATTATAGATCTGGATAAAAAGTTTTCTTATTCATAGAACCTCAGAAATGCGGTAAGACATCACAATGTCAACTGAGCACTTACAATGGCAATTCGAGATTCAATTGTCATGAATAATAGTTAAAAAAATAACTGGGAAACGGTTTCCAATGGTCAAGATTGCAATTACAATACTACAACTTACTATTGTTTTGAACAATGTATTGAAAGAGGATGCAACACACTTGACTGTTCTGTGTAATTTCAGACGCCAAAGACTAAACAACATTCAGCCTGCTTGACCTGCACTCAATAAGTATCTCTGATAGTGTACCAGCAAAATAGACAATATAAGTTTAAGCAAAATAAAAATGGTTTACATGTTGCAAATTCAAAACGCGATCATCTCTGAATTTACCTAACGTAACTACTATCCACGACCAGACCATATTATGTTTCTACATGTGTTTTAAATTGTCGTTTCTGGCAAAAGCTGCAAAGTAATTTTACGATGAATACGTCCAAAACTTTAAAAGTCACCATTCGAGTTGCTAAAGGGCAATGATTTCAATCTTGGGGAAAACTCATAATTATCGTTCATGTTGCAATTTTATTTATCATGCTTCACCGCTGTATGTATTCCTTCATGTTCAGCTTCCGAGCGAATTAATTATCGCCAGAGGTTATCATTTTCTCATTTATAATCTCCGCTGATTTTTACGTCTTGCAAATTAGCTTAAGGCAGAAATCAGCAACTGCAACAAAATGCCAGCAATTACCCCATTTACTGCCGGTTCACTTTTTAAGCTCTACAACTCCTGGCCAACGTATCGGACCACAGCTGAAAAAAATGTGTTTTCCCCAATGTTTGTTTGTTGCGAATGAAGACAGACCTTTTTAAGAATTTGATTTATTCACAACTGATTAGTACACAAATTAAATGCACAGTATAACTTATTTGGATCTTGTCATTTTTATTTTTTACTCATGACTCTATCATGCTGAAAGCAGTGACGAATAAATCAAATTCATAAAAATTCTACGTCTTGATTCACAATAGCTAAACATCGTGAAAACAGAGGTTTTTTATGGCTGTGGGGTTGTAGTTCATACAAAGCTGACAAAGACAAAGCTGACAAAGTCAAAACAGCCCCAAATCTATACATCAATAGAGATAAGGAAAATTTTTAAATCACTCGGACAAAATTTATGTCGTAAATTTAAAAATGATGACGTCATAATGGCTATTATATTCTAGATAAGGCTACAAACGGACATCAACTGCGATTCCTCATGCATCATTAACCATTTTGTTAATAATTTATTTCTATCATACATGAATACGATTCAAACAGTAATGATTGGTTTGACTTGTAGAAATTTGTGAGACTAAAATACATGGGAAGATATTGCAAATTTATAGCAAACAATGTGATTAGCGGTATCACAAAAACTCGTAATTTTTTTTAATTTTATAGCTGAAACAAGGAAATGAAATTGTTTATAAAATCGCACATTGAAAGGAGCATTAAATTGTACCGCTGTAGTATTTCAACTACAACAACCTATTAGGTCCTTGATACAACATTAACAAAATAGCAAATTACTACAATCGTATTTCTGCAAAGATTTATGAATAATTTTGCTTTTATTACCTATAGCAAAATTTACAGGAAATCCAATCCATGTAGTATTTTCTTACGATAGATACTTGGTAAATTTTTCAACTTGGTCAGTTGAACAATGCAAGAAAAAAAATCAACTTTTGCCATACACTGAAAAAATCTTATCCCATGAAATTGGCAAATTGAAGAGGGGAAAATTTGGAGGCATTTCGTGCACACACCTGAGGCTCAAATTCGACGTCTGTGAATTTATATTTTCCCTCTTTTGTGCATGTGGTACAAATTCTGATCGAAGCACGGCAATGGGGAAAAATCTATTGTATTTTTGAGATTTGCAACATTTGGATGCACAAGGTGCACAACACATTACATTGCTGAACTAGCAGCTTTTCGCGCTTTCCACTTTTCCACCACATGCCAACAATTTTCCTCATATCAAACAATACTCGAGTTTCATCCTTCAGATTCCCATACATATATACACACACCCACACACACATGCAGTTATTTCGCCTAAAAATGTAACGATTTTTGGTTCAGGTGCGTGTATTCTTTGAATAAAACATTCAAACTTTTTATTATACGGATATATACCGATTGGCCTGAATCTCACTTATCAAAAATCCCTTTGCGAATCACAAAATATGATAATGGTAAAAACGGCGCAGTAAAATCCGAATCAAAGCAATAAATGCATTTTAATGTCTCCAGAAAAGCCTCTTATAGTTCTTTATTGAAATGATATCGATTTGCAGGTTACAAGTGCCGATTTGCATTTCGATAACGCAGATCATAATTGATGGACGGTTGGCAAAACGTTGCTGCAAGAGCTCAATTTTGAAAACCTGCAAAGATTTTAATATATTTTCCCCACATATAAGGTAGCGAATTATGACCCCTCCCAACTCAGAAGAGACATGCAGCTATAGAGAATGAGTATTCGTATACGAGTCTCAGGCTCTTTTTTTACGACCACCATATAGAGCAGAAATTGAATTTTTCTTTCATTTCCCGTTTCTGTATATAGAGAGAAAGTGTAAAGATAAAAAAAACCACCAAGTTGATGTGTTTTGTCGAGTTTCAGTTGCACCCGGTCTCCACCAAAATTTCCGATTTGCTTCTTCTGGTGTTGACAACGTCTCCCCAACACCGTCAAATAAAGTATAATAATATAGTTATCAATCATCGCATTTATATTCTGTACATAGAGATCTACACATTTCAATGTAAGCTACTTCCATAATATTTACTCCTTTATTTCAATCTCCCCAACCAGTGTAGTTGAATTCAACATACCGTTGTTGGAAAGCAAGTCTGCAATTTTCTCAATTTGGCACTGCAATTTTTAATTTCGATTCAGAAAGTGCATCACTCAATTGAAATTGTGCCAATTGCAAGTAATTTTTTGAACACAGTCTTTTCTAATCTACAGGTCGAACCTCAAACCAATCATTTACATGCAGATATTTGTGGGTCTTTTCGCTGATATGGGTTCCCAAATAGTTCTTAATTTGTGCATGTTTAATAGGCCGTATAATAACACTAATCAGCATTTTCTTGTATATGGCTTCGAATTATACAGGTCTTAATTGGCGACACAGAAAATTCAATGGAGATTTAAATGCACTGCATGCGAATTTCAGCAAGATAAAATGTAATATTAGGAATGACAGATTAGAAGGCAAGAAAGTCAGCATATTAGAAAACACGATAAAAATGCCCATTGCTAGAAATGAGACGCCAATCTGAAACTAACTCACGCATGAAATTATGCAGTGATAAATGACACATGTCTCCATTTATCTATAGCATGCCTTACTCCGAGAAACTGAGTATATCCCACCGGGAAAAGTATTGTACCAACATATATATATACTCCATCATTAATTCCACGGTTATGCAATGTAAGTCACATGCATGTAATCGAAGAAACATCCAGAACTTCTGTCCATTGAATAGACTATTATCGATTCACTATATCAACAGTATATTAAGTCGAAGAATAATAATGTTTGGAAACCCATTCAAGAATAAGAAAAAAAAAATCTTGCGGGGGCAGATGGCTAAAAAGAGACGCCAATCTCTCAGTGGGCGATTATGAAATTCTTTTGTTGCATCCGGGACACACGAGGGAAAAACGAATGAAATGGGAGGGCCCAAGCTTTAGCTAAAGGCGAACTAGGCCGATATTTGAAAAAAAATTAAGATGATGAATTACGGGTCGATCGATTTTGCTCAGTGGCTCGCCCCATATGGAGGAGTGGGTGGTATCAAAAAATCATCGTATAGAAACCATCAACAACCACCAGAAGCATGGAAGACGAAAAAGTGAACACAGAGATAGGATAGATAGATGGATGGATGGCTAGGTCTGAGCTGAATTCTGTCAGAATTGATCCTTCCTAACACATCGCTTGCGACCTGACCAGGGCGAAATTCAAGGCCCTCCCTTGGTGGATGTCCTCATGCTCACTCGCATATAACTGCAACCCATCAAGGCAATGCGGCTGCCACAATCTGATTTTGCAGCTGCATTATTTCACAATTGTCAGTTCGACTTTGTTGAACCATATCGCCAAACTAACCGAGTGTTAATAAAGTTGCATGAAATTGATTAAGGGCAGTCTGGCTCCATGTAATAACAACGAGGTGGAAAACTTGTACACACGTTTCATATACATTTGCTTATAAGGACAACTAAAATAACCAGCTATTAGTCTACATTAGCATAAGAAAGTAACACATGTTGCCTTACATTTTCCATTGAAAGGAGGATGGAGAAAATGTCACTTTGCTAAAGAAATCACGGTATATAGCCTAGATGGCAGCTGAAGAGTAGCATGACTAAATCTCTTCCTTTTTAGACGCATGCACAAACTGAATAATGCAAACGTTATACACAATAGTGCAGAAAAACTTGAAGCTAACATGCTTGGAAATGTGAACACGTGTGTGAAATGAATCATCTAGCTTCAACATTCATACTAATACATGCGTGTCTAAAGGGCGCTCCTGCAAATTCAGGGAGTGGCAAATTATTTCTGCAAAGTCCGTTTCAAATACCATAGTCTGCCATTATCGCTTTCATTCTTATGCTTGCTGTCTTCCGGAAACTACATTCCCACACGGCACCAATAATTTTGTGCAGAATATTAAACAACATGACATGTTCAAAAATCAAACAGGAGCAAGAGCAATATGAAACCAAAAGTTCATACAACTATAAATTTCAATTAAGTTTTCAACACATCAACTAGGGAACATAAATATATTTTTAAGTATCTGTATATAACTTATGTATACAATACGCCATGTTTCTCAGAAGTTTCATTTCAAGGGATCGATATTTTAGACAGATATGCAATAACCAAAAAACACGTTGGCTCATATGTAAGAGATTTATGTGTTGCGGTCGTTCGTGCGATTGAAATGACATAAGGAAGAGGATCCGAGCGCCTTCTGGCCACTCTGGCAATAAAGATTTTGCGACACACACACACAAAAAAGTGCGGAAATTAAAGCCTGCTATTTGAGGGGTGGAGACGATCATAAGGACTGCCACTACCAACTGATGTCTTGTGTGTAGCTTTCCAAAGTGATTGCTTGTCCAGTGCCAAAACCGAGAAAAGTTCATATATATGGAGGAAAATAAAAAGGAATGTTGCAGCCAACCAGAGCCCTATGTCATGCAGCATACTCCAAAGTTTTCAGTTGGCACGAAAAACCCATTCATCAGCATCTTTGGACATCAACTCAAATTGAAGTTGACGCAAAAACGCAGAGAATCTGCGAGAATACCACACATCATAGATATCTGTGTGATATACCACCCGGACATGCCAGCCCTATATAAGTGTCTAAATGTCAACAGTTTGTCAAGTTTGAAACAACAAAACTTCGAAATGAAATCGCGAGCTCATACTGCTTTCAGTATTGAGTATACTTTCAATACATCACATTCAATACCTGCGTGCAAGTTCATGGCAATTGCATATTCTCATAAACGTCGAGGTATAGTATACACATCTCATTCATGCAGGAACCATTCATACAGTATGTATATACAGGGTGTTTCACAATTCAGGGGACAAACTGGCAAGGTATATTCCCTACATGAAAACAATTACAAAGTTCCTATAAACCCATGTCCCCAAACGCTTAGGTTTTTAATAAGTAGGACGTACATAAAATGTGACATCCATAATTCATGCTCCCCACATCTTTCCATTGATCATTCATTATGCGTTTCTAATAGAGATGTGGGGAGCATGAGTTATGGATGTCACGTTTTATGTAGGTGCTGCTTAAAAAACTAAGCATTTGGGGACATGGGTTCATGCAGGGAAGGCACCCTTCAAGTTTGTCCCCTGAATTGTGAAACACTCTGTATACGAATATTATGTATGCTTAAGTTGTTTTATTAATTGGGAACAATCCTTAAATAACAAATTACACAAAGTAGACAACGCATAAAGATAAACTGGGTAAATAAATCGCTACAGCTCATTATGGTAGCGGTTTTATTTTATACAAGGAAAAGCCGATCACCATACGTAGGCCTATGTGGCCTTTACAGTTATTATTTTAGACTATACTCGGACCAACATAGCTTGGACATGAGGCGGAGCCTATTGCTGATGCATTAGTCTCTCCATTGCTCGCTGCTCCTCTTTTGCTCGCTCGCCATCTTTGCCGTGGGCATTTCAGAATTTTAGACAGGAGTATCTAAGCGATAAGCGCAACCAATAGGAATAGTGGGCGTGACGTCCAAGCTATGTTGGTCCGAGCATAGTATAGACCCTATATTCCCAGCATATATTCTACGCCTACATATTCCCAATTTATTAAAATAAAATGCGTCGCTAGTCTGCGTAAATGTTCATTTTGAATCTGGCTTTTTACATGCACATCAAGTACACAGAGGGAACAACTTTTACAGAGAGAGATAATGCAAACAAATGCACATCACATATGAAATGCCCTGTACGTACACCTTTCATTTCACATACCCTATACTAGGTTACATTACATATACAATCACGAGTTACGACTGAAGCTGTAACTATTCCCAAACTTGCTCACAGTCGGTATATGGAAGGCTTAAGAAAGGTTTTGTGAAGAAAGGTCATTCCATCAGGTTTTCATTTCCGCCATTTATATCCGGAAAGACGGTCGAAATGCGAGAAAGAGGGAAAATGGATCAATAAGCGAAAAATAAAACGAAGCCATCAATCAGAAAATTGATTTCTTCAAGAACATAAGCGTGCATATTGAAGCTGTGCAGAAGGAGCAAGATGGCCGCCGACTGCCAGATATATGCCATCACTTTAGAGCCAAAGTGAAAAAGTCATCTGGCATGAGACACCCCGTGTTGCCCATACCATGGATATATAATACGGACAGACGTCATAAATATGCAACGTGCCGCTTTATGAGGTGGGTAACGGAGGAGGAAGACGAAAGAGCAAGGGCCTAACATCTGTCTTCACCTTCATTGCAATGCATAATTCCAAGGCGTATATAAGATAAAGCATTTCTCCATTTCAATTTCGATCTATCTTTCCCGTATGTACTGAACAATATATTATGCAAAAGTATGGTATCTCACAGAGAGCATAATTCGACAATAACCACCTTCATGCAATCCAGGTCCACCTTTCATATAATCCCGATTTAACAATTTAAATTTTCAACCGCTCCATTCCTATTTTAGCTATTGTCCAAAATTTTATTTGCGCCGTTAATTTCCACCCATTAGCTTATATGACATAAAACGTGATAAAACTGAATAAGAAATATTTCCACAGTCATCATGCAGACTGCAGACATAAAAAATATATGAATTAAAACATTACTTATAATGCACAAAATTATGACATTAAACAAATATTAAATCATATTTAAGTTATCTTGCAGTAATCATCACAGATAAGATATTTAAACCTTTCATTTTATAATCCAAAAAAAAATTAAACGTGGATTTAAGTTTGTTCCAAAAACATAATGAAGATTTATTTAAGTGATGCTCTTGTAAGGGGGTAGTTGAATGTGACAGCTTCAGAAATTAATGCGCAAAATTGTGCATCTCTGCCTGCAAGAGTATTCACATTACCAAGATTTCTCAATCATCTACTGTGTATAAAGGTATGTCCGATTCCCACGACTGCTCAACGCTGCCATACTTCATAAATTAAGACATACGTATATGCAAACAAACTTGAATATGTTGTATAGGAAAGCAGTTGTCGCATCGTTGCAAATTAGTCTCCCGTTGTTACTTCACCACACCCATAGTGTGATTTCCATTCACAATGGAAGTTTGTGCACATGTGTGCACTAGGCCTACGTATATCTTGAGAAGTTACATTTTCGCCAACGCCCTTGCATGCAATTCATGTCAGTATAGAAACCGGTATTAAGCAACACTATTCAACGATTTTAATTTCAATGAGGCATAAGTATGCATAGACACCAACGAAATGATTATCCGCATACAATTTCAACCACTTTTTTTTTCTTTGCAGCATGCATGTACATACGTCCATACACAAGGTGGGGCAATTATGCAAAAAACCTCTCCAATTTATCTCCCTCACATGTCATTTTTTTTATATTCGCCCAATGTCTGCATATAATGGCGACTAAAGTATTAGATCGCATCCTTTGGACGGACGCAGAGGCTGTTATTAAAAAAATCATACTTCGCTAATCATCATGACTGCGATATAAATGAATGCAAATTGCACAGGAGCATATATTCGAGTTACGAAGCATTGGTGCAGCTAAAATTGCGAGAAAACATGCAAATAACGGGGAATAAAAAGGGGAAACTTTTTCGCCAATTCCCTATTAAAAATACTTTTGTTTTGGGCGTGAAGAATCGTGCACAATCATCTCGGTTGCGAGAAGCAAAATTCCCCACCAAAGTCAACAAAAAGGGAAAAAAAGAAGGTTGAAGTGATCCAAGATTATTATCGCCACGGTTGTTAGACGTAGCGAAAGAATAACATCAGGGGTTGGATATGTGGGAGAAAACTTGAAAAGGCAGATAGCGAGCGCCTTGCTAATTATTTCTAACTTGCAAATTAAATATAACACCAACAACTCATCCGTAATGAACACCAAGGATCAATTTACGCCATAGCCTTAATTAATCTTTTTCCCTCTACTTTCCAAACAAAACTCCGAACTTTTCACTCCCACGACGCATTTTTTGTACGTACACGTACCGCTCATTATATTTGGCGATCCGAAAATGCAGTCTGAAATTTATATTACCCTAACATATAAACCACGTATATAGCCGAATTTTGATGGCATAATTCTGAATTTAATTAAAACTAGGGAACACTATATACGACAATAGGTAGGTAGTACTTAATTCATATTTTACAAGAATGAATCACTTGAAATTTAAAAAAATGCACTGTATGCCTGTACAGTTTCAAACTAGTAGCAGGCTACACAAAAATTGCATTTATTCAAGTAGGAAATGCATTAAACAGACGGCCCCAGAGCAGAGAGTAAAAAAAAAAATGTGTGCTGTATGGGAGAAACAGTAGATTTCACAAAATGTAGAGTGCAGAGCATAGACACTATACATGCAGTTATTTCCCTCGTGCATAAGATTTCAATAAATCAGGCATTATATTCAAAAAAGGGCGTGTGTCTAATTAGTGTTTGCGCATTCGGCGATAAACTTCAGGTAATAAAATAAAATTGCATCTTCGGCGATCATCCTCCATTAGGGAACAGAAGCTTGACGTTATCCAAGAAAACATGGTAACGTAATCAAAAAGATTTTGACTTATAACCTAATACGGCGCACGTGGGCAGGCGGTTGGAAACAAATTAATGACTTTAACAATGAACTGCATGGGCGTGTAAGCACGTGACATTATTATTAGTAATGTATTTTCACGCCTACATTCGCAATTAAGTCGTCCACTACTGTACATTGTGCATGCATTAATGAGTAGGCTTAAATATGCTCTATACCAGATGCGATTGTCGGCCATATTTTATGCTCTCCTCGCCAGCTACTGTACTTATTTAAAAATGCAACCAACCCCTAAAGAAATTACTCCAATGCACATATACTGCGTTTGGGATAATTAAAAAGTAATACACATACAGGAATTAATCGTGCAAATTAAATCTTGCCAGTACTTTAATAATACATAATTCTCTTTTAGATTGACATTAAATTTAAAGGATGGTTTTATATCATGCGCGGAAAATGAAGTTGAATAATAGTGAAAGAAAAATGGCCGCCATCTTGTCAGCATCTGCCAATCACTTCAAAGAGAACCGCTGTCTTTAGTATGTGAAAATGCAATTCGAACCTATTGAAAAATTCCCAAAGAATACAGAAAAAAACGTGAGAAGAAATTTTGACGCATTCACGAGCCTCCTTGTGGGCGTGTCCAAGAATAAAGTCTCCTATAGCTAAACAGCACGTGCAGAAAGAATAAGGATTGCGGTGATTAGGAAGAGGACAGTGGAAGCGCACACACACGTGCAATGCTCATGGCTCTATTCCCATTCTCAAAAACCATAGACAGGCAATTTTTTCTTGTTTATGGGGTGCTGACATAGCTGGCAATTTTACAGTCATCTCCATCACGTGATCTGGGTTGCCGCGAAACAAGATTGCCGACGACACCAACTCGTCATGCACTCCTTTTAGAGACATATGGAGCCCACCCTTGAAGCATATTTTCAACAAAAAACAGACCATGCACATCAAATTACCTCGTTTAAAAAAAATCAGTAAACGAATCCTAACAACTGTAGCAGCAAAAAAAGATATCTTCCTGAGGAGACCATCTAATTTATAACTATTATTACCGGAAACCTTCATGAACATTTCAATTTTGAAATTTGTGCAAACTATTTATAGGAACCTCTTTTTTGTGACACTATGTATACGATTCGAAATACTGTATAACAGCACAGATTTTTAAATATCAAAAATGATCACGTATAAGATTAATTATATTAAAGATAAGCTACAAAGTAGTACATCGTTTAGCCAAATATAAATAGCCCACTTTTATTTCGAAATTTATGAATTTATTTAAATACTACCTTAACTGTATTTTCGCAGTTAAAAAGTTTAGTGCCATAATTTAAGCTTCAATTGTCATTATACTGTTGCAATTTACGAATATTTTTCTGTTATTCATATCTTTTCCCTTGTTTTACTAGGTTTTCCAAATAATTCCAATAATATAAAGCAACCTTAAATACATCGGGATTTGTATTGTATGGGCAAATGCCTAAATGTCCCATGTTGTTTGTTAGTTATACAATGGTTATACCTGAAGTTCATTTCACCAAATGTAATAATTCATAACTGAGCCGTTGTTTTCTTTATTATACTCATTAGTACTGCATTACTTTTGCGAAGTCATCATTTTGGACGGTTTATATTCACAGAATGAAATATGCCAAACATTTCCTCCCATATTTGCACATGTGCCTACTAACCTTCATTACAGGCACACCTGCACAGTTAAAACTTCCACTTCCGAGGACATAAAGATAACCTGCACACATCAAAGTAAAGGGGCGCCGTGGATATCACAATTATTTCAAAATGTCGGCGTAAAATAAAAGGCGAGAAAAATATGACAACAGTGCGAAGGACACCCATAATCATTTCTGAAGACAATGCTATGGGACAACTTGGTCAAACCATAACGCCACACCTAACGGCTAAACAAAAACCTTTCTGCATCTCACGAAGAAAAACACCTGTTTAAACGGGCGTTATCTGTGAATAAAATAGAAAATTGCGGAAACAGTGTTCATTGTTCTCCGACTCTCGCTTGGCAATGCTGCATATCAGAACTTTAAATTCCAATATTAAACGGAGATTAAAGGCCAAATTCTCCACCCACGTTGAATTGCAGATTTATTGCCATATGAATGATAACGCTCAAACTGTCTATAGATATATGATGGTCCTATAGCAAAAGCTACATACATTTGGTGTGGTGGGCCGTGAAGCGGTAATAAAAGGTCATTTTGGCAGCAATAAAAGCTTGACCGATGGCTTCAAATGGTCATCGAGAAGGAGGGCCATCGATCCGTGCAAACCTATACCGTAGGCCTACTATATGAAACGTCCAAATTTACATCCCAGAAGATTGCGTCCCCATCATAGATAATACAGGCAATTTTAAATGTGGAATCAGCTTCTGACTGTCGGAAACGAGACGGTTTATACAACGGTGCACAGAATTCTTTAGACACAAAACCACCTTATCCAAAGATCAGTTAGAAATACATACTTTGAATTATAAAATGCATGTTGTACACAATTATTTAAAAGAGAATCATTTCATTGCATTTTACACGGTTGCTAGTTTTCCACAGAATTGATGCCAACAACCCAAGAATACAGCAGACTTCTCCATGTCAAGATCTCCACTGGCTTCTGACTTAATTGAGAACCCTGCACCTTAGCTTCAGAATTAGAGGATCCTATATACAAGAACATTTTAATGTCGATCTCGATATAGTACGTTATATTATCAATGATTATACTTGGCAGGTCTAGCTTGAAATTACACCCAACATATCTCATGAAAAGTGCAGTTTTCGCGACATTAAATGTCTCGTTTAATGTTCACAGCCATGTTTCTGCATGGACGTGGTCTGTAATACGTATGTTGATGTAAACAAACGAAACTGTGGCATGTTGCACGTCTGCAGATAGATTGATGGTACACACCGCAAAAACTGCGCCAACACAAACAACATGCTCAAAGAGAGCTTCTAATTATATCGCTCTTGTCATTAATAAAGCTCAAGAAATATCAAGCATAAACAGGACAAACATGATCACAGTATCATCAGAAGGGTTGTATAGCTGCTGCAACAAACGTGCAAAGCACGAGTTAATTCTTATATTCTCTACAAATATGTATCATTTTATCGCATATACCTATCAAAAGGCGTTTTGACTATTTAACATTAAGGCATTTGCTAAAGTGAGATGTGAAACCGAGCAACTACACTTATTCTAATGAAATGCAGAAAATCAGTTTGTGTGATTTCCATTTCACAAAACCAGAATATTTATTTGTTTGCTTATATTTTAGCAGTTATTACAATATTGGATGAGATGGTTCAAAGCCAATTCGCAATTATAGTCCAGCATACATCATTGCAGACAAGGAAGCTATCAAAGTTGATATTTCTTCATTGTAATTCTTCCACTCGAAAAATTGTTCACAGCCATTATAAAATAACCATTGAATTCCTATAAAATTGTTGGGATTATCTCAACTCTGAACTGGTCTGAAACTGTCGTTTGGCGACCTCTTTGGCTAGATCCTCCAACTAAAGCTAATTCTCATCGAGCTGCTGAGGTGAATGAGCGTTGGCAACGGTGAACAGTGAGCGAGGACAAGTGAGGACCACCCATGGCGTGAACTAGGATGATGAGGGCCCAGCGATGAAGGGCAAAGCCCAAAGCTTTTGTCTTTGGGGAGGTTTTAATAATTGAGGAATTGTGAGCGGAATGTCGTCTTATCTGAGCAGTCGACAGGGTTGGGGTCAAAAGCGGCCTCCAAGATTGTCAAATAACAAAACTAGTGACAAATGCCACTAGCACGATGACAAGCCATGCAACTGAAGTTTGAAAAACGCTCTTTCATTGACCAATGGCAGACGTCAAACCTTTTGCTTCAAACAAGAAACAATATTTCCTTCTCCCATACACCAAGAATTTAGCATCCAGTCACGCAGCAAAGTAGTCAGGCAACTAATAATTTCCCCAATCAAAAAATCTAATCCATAAATCACAAAGTTCCCTCATAACGTTATAGCTTAGGTCATGTTAAAGTTTAAACGTCAACACGAGTTATCCGAAAGGTCATTGTGAAATAGGAACCAAAATACCTCCACGTTTTATAAGTTAGCATTTTATATTGATATAAATGTTAATATGAACCTGTTTCGATGCTTGGTATGTTGATCCTATAGCAATATATCATACTGTACCACACAAGAGACGGAAAGGGAATTGCCCAACAGGTGGAACTATAAATTCCAATATCACAATAAACTGAGAAGCTATATACAATAATAAAAAAACCACACAATAATTGATGCTATAATATAGCAATAGTACCAATTCGCAATCTGCGTGATTAGAAACAATTCACATAATTGGTTTTCAGTTACGATTGTGATTTTTCTCGCAAGATGGTACGTGGGTATTGATAGATGATTATGGAGCACACCTTGTTCTCGGAAGTAACTCTAATTTTTGTCAATAGTTGTAATAACCTGCACTAAAAACCCGATTAAAAATTACGTGTACATTAGATAAACGGGACCGGAGTTTAATAATTTAATTGGGTTTGACCACCCCGATAGGACGTATACATACCATGCAATAAAATATATCTAATCTTTATAGAGAGGTTCTAGTTGCTACGGTATAATATTTACTTTCTTGGTAGGCAAAATCGAAATATGAGCAGGCTATATTAAAAAATCGTACTTTCATGCATATAAAGCTTTATTCCTATATAATAAATGAATTTAATGCAGTACTAATGTGAACTGCAACATCTTATTGATGCAGATATTTTTGCATTCGTATAATTAAACAAAAGGCAATCTAATTACGTACATGGAAATATGAATTCTGAAACAAACTTTGGAAAAGAGGTTGACGGTATACAAAACTCAATAGTGATTAATATAATATCGTTTACAATTTGAAGTATGCTCGCCTAAGGCAATATAATATTGATTACTACCTGTACATTCATGCACTGAATGGATGGGACATCGTATAATGTTACATAAACAAGACTTGGTAAACCTGGTCTTGTTTTTAAAATACGAAATTATTACGTCGTTCTGTGTGCGGTGCACAACGAAAAAATGACGAAACCTCTCATCTTTAAATTCTACTTTCTGCGAGGACGCTTTGCATCTGTGGGATATTATGGGAAACCATGCATCGGCTTAAAAGGACCAATTTGAACAGTCTCATTTCCCGGTCTCTTTTATGGGCGGACATCCCAGAACGCAATTTCAGGTTCGACATCTGATGAAAAAGGAAGGTAGAAAACGTGAAAAGCTTCTTTGATTCATAGCAACATATTCTAGTTTTCAGAGTTTACTATAGACTTTAGAAATAAGCCAATGGCAGTTACGGAAATATTCATTAAAAACTCAAATTAACATTTCGAACTAATATAATGGCCGACGTCAAATTTTATTTAAAATAATTCTGCGACCTAAACAAAATAAAGAAACTGTTTTAACTAAGAAGTGTGAAATTTAAACTCTGGATGCCGAATATATACAATTAAGAAACAAAAGATATGATGTATACACATTTTTAAGATCAACAAAAATTTACAATCCAAGAAGGAAAAATAGTCAATATTAATTCCAAAATCATTTTGAAAATCCTATTACAATTAAACAAAATCTGATCATAAAGTTCAGTAGATCTCAATCCAAATTTCACGTGATGGTTATATTTTTTTCTCATTTCAAATAATTATGATTTGACCAATATCAAAAAGTTCTTAAAGTCATGATGTTGACAGTATTACGATATTTCAAGCATCAATTATATTGTAAAGATTTACTTTTTTTATCAAATATTACAAAACTATTCGGTAATTTCGTATTTGTATTTTCAATAAACCATTTACCCTGTTGTCCTGAGAAGAGAACAATCTGGCAGAGGTTTTACAGGAAAACCTATCTAAAGGGGGAGCTTCTGAGCAATCCACTTTTTAACATGACGCATTTCTCCAAAAATTTCAATGTGAAACAAAAAGATACGACCCGTTGACATTATTAAGCATCTCAGCCAAGATCGC